>PVKM010037387.1:0-14516 GCA_004027735.1 Carollia perspicillata | reverse complement strand
AGGATATCTTTTATACTGAAATCTATTTTGAGATTTCCCAGAGGGTCCTTGGAAAATCACAAAGATTTGTTCTTTTACCTTTTAAAAAGACAGATGCCAGAAATAATTACGTTCTTTTTAAATGCTACTATTGTAAAGTTCCATGGGAAAAGTCAAATCAGAAGAGACACTCAGCCTTCCCTAGGTTAAATTTGGATGGGTAAAATATTACTAATATAAAGATTTCAGAAATTATATGATTCATGGGAAGTCCTTGGATATTTGTCAGTGTCCTCACTTCTCATAATATATTTTAACTTCAGAGGAAACATTGACCAAAACTCTGTTGAGTTTTTAATATTTGTCATAATCCTAGTAGTGCTTGGCCTTGTATTAGACAACAAAATAGTGTTAATCATAATTTCAATTATGATTTGTAATGTTAACTTTGTCACAGTCTTCTTTCATTTGAATCTAGTATCTTCTTGTCACTTGTTTTCAACCAGGGATGTACATCAGACTTACCTATGGAGATTTATAAAAATATGAATGTGTAGGACCTATGCCAGACTTACTGAATCTCTTTAAATTATATGCTTGGTATAATCTTGGTATATTATATATATTGTCTTATAATTATAAGGTATATTATGTATATTATATATATTGTCTTATAATCATAAGACTATATATAATATTTGCTATATTTCAACATTTTTCTTCTATAAGATTATGTTTATCTATTTTTATAAGCAGATATCTTTGACTTCTCTGAACATAGGTTTTATCATTAGTCTTAGAGACGTGCTGTCTGAAGCTGATTTTGGAATGGCTTTATCATCTTGTTATGCATGTCACTGAAGCAATCAGATTTCCTTGTCAGTTACATTATTCTTATTATGAACTCTCATTAGACCTTTATATTGGAAAATTATCAGTAATAAGTCAACCACAGCCATTTTCTCTGTGGCCTAAGATAGTTTTTATCTATGCTGATGCTTGTGAAGGCTCTGTTATCAGTTACAGGCCTGACTTTGTCTTAAACAAAGGACCAAGGACAGAGCCCCATGGACGAGGACTGTACTAAGTACTACAAACCATTGACACTTCAGAGAATAGACTCTTGGGTACAGGCATCTGATGCATCTATTGACAGCTGTGAGGCCATACCAGTGTGTTTAGTGAGGATTTCCAGAGCTCGTTTCCATTAAAACATGTATGGGATCATGAGACTGCTATTCAAGATTCAGTTGAACAGGAATTAACTACATAAGACTGAATAAACTGATGAGAAAAATTTTATTGTGATTATTTCTTTGGAATACTGTGGATGTTAAATATTCAATTTTCCAAATATAAAAGCAAGCACTTTTTCTCCTTAAACTCTCTGTAATCCATAACAATTCAGTAGACTCTGCTTTTATGTACTGAAATTAACACTTAAAAATGATATTGGATTCTCACTGTTCCTCCTAAAATCAGAAACTCTTATTAAGTCTCCTTACTTATCATGGCAATATAATTATTTGCATAGGGTTTCTAAGAATCTGTTTTTTTATTCTAGAATAAAATGAGGAAAGCAATTATGCAACTAAAGCCTGGCCTGAAACATCATATTGAGAATGATGCTCCTTTAACAGAACTTAAGGGGGACAATGCTTATAAAGTCTTTCCAGGAAGACTGGCCTGAACCTGGTTCTCAGGGTTCTAGCCTGAAGCCAAAGGATCCACTGCCAGATGGCTCGGTCCTGTGTGTGGTGGGGGCTCCTCCCTGGCTGTTGGAACCCTGGGCTCTCCATAAAAAGTGAGTCTCCTCATGATATGGCAGCTGGATTTGCCTACATCCAGTCATCCAAGGGAGAAAGAGAGCAGGGAGGAACTCCCAGTGCTTTTTATGACCTGGTCTCAGAGTCATGCTGTCACTTGTGTCTCATTCATTTGTTAGAAGCTAAGTCCATCCCACAATCAAGGGGAGTGGAATAAACTCTACTTCTTGAAGGAATATCAAAAATTTGTGCACATATTATTAAACCCACCCCAAAGGCACACTAGGATTTGGCAGCTTCCAAAGCACTTGCCTTTCCATATTCTAGGTTCTTCCTTCACCCTTGGGTAACTAAAGGTATATTTTAATAGATAAAAACCATCTTGTAAGAAGTAGCAATAAAATGAAGCCGAGTATAATTGTGTGTTATAATAGGAGGCAAAAAAGTGACAGAGAAGAATATTAGGTCCAATTGGGATGATCTGGGGAACTTCATGAAGGAAGTACCCTTTGACATGAGTCTTGAGGAATGAGAGGATTTCAATGGTCTAAGATTAGAAGCCAGGGGGAGGACTGTCTGGTGCAGCAAGACAAATGTTGGTACAGAGGCAGGAGACAGTACATGTTTGTTGTGGAGAGTTGAGAACAATACAATGTCACTAAAGACAGTTAAAATTAAGAGAGTGGTATGGGATTATGCAGCAGGGAGCTCATGGGGGAAATAAGACTGGCTGGGGTTAGACAACAGGAAGCCTTTTATGTCAGAGTGAAGACATTAGAAAATCCAGGAATGCTTTCTGGATGGGAGACTGGTATGATTGCATCTATGCCTTAGAAAGATCAGCCTGGTGATCATGTGAAGACTGGGGAGAGCCTAGAAGTGAGCTGGCCAGATGGGAGGCTGCTGAGATGAACAAGTGCCCTGCTCACCCCACAGGACAGCTCAGAGATGTTCCATCCTGGCTTCACCTTGAAGTCACCCTGGGTGCTTCTTAAAATTCACTGGCACCCAGGCCCAAACCCCTTGAGGTTCTGATTTAATTGTTCTGAAGAGGGTTTGGGCACTCCGTGTAATGTGCAACCATGCTGAGTAGAATACCATGATGCAGAGAAAAGAAAGTTAGGGTGAAAAGGAAAGTCTTTGCAGCGCCAGGCAAAATTTTGAACTGTTGACCTCTCTTGCCTGATTTTCTGAATCCTTCTTCTATCCCTTTGGGTCCTTGTCCCATAGTTCTTTGCATTTTTATTATTTTTAAGTTTCCCTTGGAAGTGCCCCATTTTGTCTGACTATTCTAGTGTTGCAAGTGCTCAAACTGCTTACCTTCCTCCATGACCCAGTAAACTGCCATTTCTTCAGGGCAGCTGCCATCACTAAATAGTAAGGAAAAAGCAATCTGATTAGATTAATTCACACTAAGATGTGAATGATTGATAAGCCCATAGCTGCCTAAGGGTATTTGATTTTTAGATTTTTTTCTAACTTAAAATAATTTCACACTTATAGAAAAGTTACAAGGAAAAGAATAGATTTCCTATATATTCTCCTTTGAAATACATTGTTTTATTCCTCTCTTTCTTACAACACACACTTTTTTTTCTGAACCATTCTGGAGTAAGTTGCAAGTTCATTCCCAAATATTTCAGTGTGCATCTCCTAAGAACAAGGCCATGCTCCTACACAGCCACAATATGCTCACCAGAAATGAGTACATTAACACTATAGCATATATGCCCTAATCTACACACTCTATTCAACTTTGTTGATTAGCCCAATAGTGCTTATTATACAAAGACAATGACAACAACAGCAAGAAATATTTTCTTAACTCCCTTTCCTCTGGCTCCAGATGTAATACCTGATCATGCCTTGCATTCAATTGTTATGCCTCTTTAATCTCCTTCAATCTGGTACCTTTCCCTAGTCTTCACTTGCTTTCCACAATCTTGACATTTTTTGAGATAATAGGCCAATTGTTTTGCAGAATATTCCTTAATTTGGGGTTGTCTGATGTTTCTTCATGATTAGACTCAGGTTATACTTCTTTTTTTCTTATTTTTTCTTTTATTGATTCTAGAGAGAGAGGAAGTAAGGGAGAAAGAGAGGGAGAGAAACATCGATGCGAGAAAGAAACATTGATTGGTTGCCTCTAGCATGCAACCAATTGGGCACCGAACCTGCAACCCAGGCATGTGCCCTGACTGGGAATCAAACCTGTGACCTTTGGTTTGCAGGACAATGCCCAAACAACTGAACCACACTGGCCAGGGTGGGTTACACACATTTACTGGGAAAACCACTGAAGTGGCATTGTGTTCTCAGTGCATTCTAACAGGTGTAGCACAGGGTCGACTTGCTCCATTAACGATGCTGTTAACTTCTATCCCTTGGTTAAGATGGTTTCTTCCAGGTTTCTGTGTCAGGTTAATAAGCATTTTATTAGTAATTAGTAAGAATTCTGTGGGAATTCTGTGTCAGGTTAATAAGCATTTTATTAGTAATTAGTAAGAATTCTGTGGGAATATACTTTGAGCACATACAAACATTCTGTTCCTCAGCACATTCTCACCCATTTGTTCCAGCATCCATTAATGACCCTTGCCTGAATCCATGGTTACTATGATGCCTACCAAGGGGAGATTTCTAACTTTGAAATGTCTTCTGTACCTATTAGTTGGCTTTCTACTATAGGGAAGAGCTTCTTTTCCTTCTCTTTCATTTATCTGTTTATTTATATAAACATTGACTCATGAATTCCTATTATATTCAATAGGTTCTAATAAATTAGTATAATTTATTTTGATGCCCACATTGGGTCAGATTGACCAATCAGAATCCCTTAAAGTTGGTTAGATCATTTGATTTTTAAAAGAGGTGGGTTTTTTCCATTCAAATATGTCTCCAAATAGTATTAGTAAGGTCTTAAGAGCAAATGAAGTGGAAAGTTTAGGCAGTTTGCCAGAGGGTGAGGGCAAGCAGAGTCGCCTTTACTGGATCAGTGCTCCCCAAACTGTTCCAGCTTCTCATTGCTTCTTCCTTCTTCCCTGTCCTAAAAAGGAATAAAATTCTGGAACTCGGAGGGACCTTAGAGATCATCAGGTCTATGGTTCCCAAACACTGGCTTGTGCCAAGGACTGTGAATAAAACCCCTGGAGAGTTGGTTTAACTGAACAGGTGCCCTCCTTTTGAAATTCTGATTCAAGAGGCAGACCCCAGGCGGGCAATTTGTGTGTTTATAAAGCTCCCCGGGTGACTCCTGTGCTCAGTAACCTCACCCCTTTACACACACACCCTCCTTTCACAGGGGACCCAAAGGGGGACATCAATGTGCTCTCTGTCACGCCGTTAGCGCCAGAACTAGGGAGAAAGCTGAGGCTTTCTTGGCTGGCCAACAGTCCTGCTTTTTGTCTGCATTGTGCTGCCACCTTCCAGTTCTTTGAAAGCTCCCACGTTTGTGTCCACTTGTAACCCTCTCAGCAATAGGAATGAGGAATTTACAAGCAAGACGGGAAAAGAATGCCTCTGCCTGTTGACTTGATAATTATTTACAAAGTGCTTTATTTTAAGCTCATTCTTAGAGTTTTAGCATTGGGAGCTGCTAATAATAATAATAATAATAACAATAATACCCACTTCATACTGTTGTTATGGGCATTATTTTAAAATCTACATAGGGAAAGCCTGGCACTTTTGCTAGGGAATGTGTTAACCATTTCCTCTGCCCCAAAATACACACAAAATCAACCTTTAAACAATCTTTAAACCTGATAATCCAGGATTCCTACGTAACAGCAATTTAGTCACCTTCTTTGCAAATCTAGAAACCACCCAGTGTTTTAGAAGCTCGGTGGCACTACTGTGAAGGAGGGAGAACATGTTACAAGCCTGCCTATGAATACGGATAACCATGACATAGTGGCTTATGACCATGCTTAAGACCTCAAGTAGTGCACAGTTCGTCTTTTCACTGGAATGTCATTTATTAAGCTTCAGCTCCCTGCCAGCACCTTCCCTCTGTAGGGCAGGCTGCTCCCAGGGGACTGGGACCTCTAGAGCACCTCGAAGGATCTCACTTCTCCATCCTTCCGCTGTCACCCAACTCACCGGGGCCTTGGCCTCCAGAAGAGAGTGGGCTCTCCTGATGTTATGAGAGAAGGAGAAGCAAAGAAGCTGTTTGGAGTGGGGCCAGCCAGGATCTAGAGACAGACAGAGTGACTGATAGGGCTGTAGTGTCCTGGACAATCCAGATACAGATTCTTAAGCTACCCACTGGAGGTGGAGCAAGGCAGTGACTCCTATGTGTGTGGGTAACTTTAGCAAAGGAGCTTAGCAGCACTGCTCATTAAAAACATTTGGTCTAGGAATGCATAAAGCAATCACAATAACTCAGCACTTAGGGGATTACAGTGGTTTTAAAATAACTCCACAAATTCTTTGAATCTCCTGCCTTCAAAGCAGCCTAATTGCTCTCTATTGATTAAAAGTATATAGGCTGAAACAATGGAATATGACTTCCAAGGGTAGCTATAAAAGACATTGCACTTCTGCTTTGCTCTCTCTTTAGGATCATGTGCTCTGCAGGAAGTCAGCTGCCATGTCATGAGGACACTCAAGCAGCCTTGAGAGGAAGCGAGGTACTGCAGCCTCTTCCCCACAGTGTGTGAGTGAGTCATCCTGGGAGCAGGTGCTCCAGTCCCAGTCACGCCAACAAATGACTACAGTAGCCCCAGCAGACATCTAGGCACAGCCTCATGAAAGACCCCAAGCCAGAGCCACCTAGCTAAGCTGACTATGCAATGCCTCTGAGTCCCTGACCCACAGACATTGCAAGATAAGAAAAATGTGTTATTTAAACTACCAATTAGTGTAATATTTTGTTACATAGCAATAGATAACTAATCCAAGGCTCCTAATTTTTTTCCATAGCAACTGTGATTGAATTAACTGTATCAAAAAGTAATCCAGACTCAGCTTGAAAACTCATTGACAGAGAGATTGCTTCCTACCAGGGCAGCCCTGTGTGTGGCCTGACCACTCTGAGTGTCATCAACTCTGAGTGTCATCAACTCTGAGAAGCATCAAGTGCTGCTCTCACTGAGCTGGTTTTGGCTTTCCTATAACTTCCATTCCTGGTTCAAGGTGTGCCCAGTGAAGCCAAAGTGAATCCTCCCCTCTTTCATGTGACTACTCTTCAGATAGACGAAGTCAGTGATTATGCCTATCCTTGTGTCCTGCCACACTGGCCAAAGGAATAAGGAAGGGAGGCAGTACATTTTGAGGGGCCCAGGAAACAAGACATAGTCTGGAATTAGGCCGAAGTCTTTCATTCATCAGTCTAAGAGGAACTGGATTCTGAGAGGCCTCTGGAAATGAGTGGCACTAGTCTGACTCACTAGATAATGATAATAGCAGTAACACTAATAATAGTAATAATAATTACCACTAACATCACACTTACTGTGTGCCAGGTTACGTTTTGTGTGTTAAATCGTTTAATCCTTGCAACAGCTAATTATCATTGGTCCATTTCACAGATGAAGAAACTATGGTGCCAAAGGTCTCAACTTGCCCCGGGCCCCATAGCTGGTAAGTGGCAGAGCAGGATTTAAAGCCAGGCAGCCTGGCTTCAGATGCCATATTCCTAGTGACAGCTCAGCATGGCCTTCTCTGCTGGGCCTACTCATTTCAGAGCCATGAAAAAAGCTTGTATGGAAACAGAAATAATAATAGCTATCATTTACTGAGTGTCTACTATGTGTCAGGACCTGGGCTGAGCACTTTTCATGCACTAGAAAAAGTAAAGGTCGCTATTAATGGAATGATTCATTCAACATTTATTTATCAAGCACAGACCCTTGCTGGCCCTTCTGGAGACAAAACAGTGACTCAGACTTAGGTTTTGCTCTCAAGAAGTTTTTAGTCCTGGTTGTATAAACCTGGTACATAAAACGTATACATACATACAGGCAACAGTTGAGAATTGCTGTCTTGGTGAAGAATAGATAGAGCAATGAGACACAGACAAAGAGAGAGAGAGATGAGGGTATGCGGGACTTGAGTTGGCTTCTCCAATAGGCAGCATTCGAGCTGGTCCTTGAAGGGTGATACCACTGGGGAAGGAAGAGATGGAAGAAAGGCCTTCTCGAAAGACAGGCAGCACAAGAGGATAATGCAGCTATGCTCTAATTGAAGACAGAACAAGGAGTGGAGACATGGAAATGTACTAAGGACATTTTTAGTGTCATCCATATCCACCATGTGATTCGAGAAGGACCCATGGTGTTGAGGCTGTCATTTGTTTGATCATTGCAAATCCATCCCAAGCTTTGTGAAGGTTGAGGTCCTGCAAGGTCTCATTTGCAGGAAATAAAAACTGTCAGATCCTCGGGGCCCCCAGGACACTCATTAATCATGGTGAGAAATATTGATATTAATAAACCCTTCCGCCTGGTTTCCTGTCATCACCAATCCCCACCCCACTCCCAACCACCACCACCAGTTTCTATTTGGAGAATAAAGCTGGAAGAAATCCAAGATTCACACTTCTTGCAGACCTGTTGGATAAACACTCATACACACGCAGCACAACCATTTCACACCTCATGAATGAGGTGCAGGTGTCCAGACTGCACTGCAGGAGCTGAGAGCTGCTTTCACTTGGATTCCCACTCCTGTGGGCCTGGCAGCAGTGGGTAAGGCGTGACCCCGCCCCCACTTCCTGCATGTGAGGTGTCTGCATGCACTGGACAAAGTCAGGATGCTGGTTCCAGGTTGGGAGAAACCCCCTCCACAGTAGTGGGGCCTGCTTTCAGAAACCTGACCTGTTTGAGATCTCAGGAAAAAGGCAGATTCAGATTTGTGAGTCCTGAAGCTTATACAGTTCGGGGGCTCTCTTAAAGAAATAGAATACCAAATTATGAATACAAAATGAGATTTGAAAGTCTGTATTTATTTACTGTAGAATGAGAAAAGAAATCACAGTGAATTTGAAATCTAAAAAATGTTGGCAAAAACACCACCAAATCCAGAAAAATGGTACAATGTTTTCTCCCCTGCCTAACAGTCGACCAAAATATTTTTTCCTATTTTGGGGGAGCCACGTACTCTTCGGATCACTTCTTCACGGCAACAGTTTACTGATAGTTCTGCCCAGAGGAGACAAGTCTGTCTTATCCCTGGCAGGCTTACTCAGAATTGTTTTGTACTGGTTTCAAGAAGTTCTTTTCTGCTTCACAATTTATTATTGGAAATGTCATGTAATGTTTAGAACTGATTTGTCAATTTGGGGAAAATGCCAACAAAGTTTCTTTCCTATATGATTGCAAGACTTCAGAGCATTTCAAGTTCTCTCCAGCAGTGACTAATCTTAAACACTCCTTGATTTGAGAATTACTCACTGGCTCATGAATCAGTTAGTTAGTCATCCATGTCCTCTTCGTAGAGGTGGACGGTGAGTTGTAGGTTATCCTCATAGGTGTTAGTTTATCAGCAAGAAAGGCAAATCTTTCTCCAGTGTGTTCACATGATTCATTCCTCTTCATTAATTGGATCACTAAACAATCCAACGTCTATTCATTATTATCCCATTGGAAAGTTATCTCTTCTTCTTACTGAAATACTGCTTTTAATATGATTAAAATTTTTGGTTATAGTTCTATCCTTGCTGTCAGAATGATTGATATTTATTTTACTGCTGTTCTTTTTTTTCATTAACTTTTCCCCTGAAATTTCTCTCAGTTCTTGGATAAATGTATTTAAAAATGACAAAAGAATGTACTCATAATATATAACAAAATTGGGAGTCTATACTCTTATTTCTTTTATTGAAATGTTGCAAAATGTCTTTCCAAATTGAATTATGATGGCATATTGAGCTTTATGGACTTTTAAGTAAACCTTTGCTTCTTATTTGTATTTGAGTTTTTCTTCTGAGTCTTTCAAAATATATTTCAGTCTTTTAAAGGTTGTTGTATCCTTGTTGCAAGACGAACAGGTTTATAATAGCAGACCAAGCCTTCTCTACGTAATTCCAGTGCTGGGTACTGAAGGACACACTCACATTGAAATGAAACCTCCTGTTGTGCACATTTCGGATGGTAGAAACATTCCTGGGAAACCATTCCTACACCAGACAGCCATATAATTACAAATTATATGATTTCAAACCATATAATTACATCCCAATAAATAAAATAATTAAATTAAATGTGTCACCCTTCAAATACCCATGGACATTACAACAGTATTTGGTGTGGGGGAGGGGGGATGCAGCAGAGAAGAGGTTGCAATGCAACGAGACAATGGTCTTAGCTAATTGCAATAAAAAGTGTTATTTTTAAGGGAGTACTTCACTTGAAGAAACTCCCAATGGCCAAATCTGGAAGAATTTGAGCAAAAAAAAAAAAATAAGTAATGATAATAATGGATTGTAACCTATAGAAAAAGTGAGTATCTATAAGTTCATAGTGATACAAATAAAATAATTGATTTTTTAAAATGAGGAAGAAGGGACAGATCTTTCCTTAAGATTTCTAATTAATACATGTAGAAGGGAAGTTGAAAAATAGAAAATCACCATTTGGCAAATACCACAGTAATAATTTTTGTGGGTAAGAATCATCAATGGATACTAAAATCAGTGGGTAAAGTGTGATGATAAATAGGATATTTGTATAGTATCAAAGTGTCTCCTCATCAGATACTAATTACTGGGGGGAAATATCAAACTTCATAGAGGAGACACTTGGCAGACACCACCTCAACCAAAGAAGGGTCAAAGTTAACATCCCCAGTAATGAGACACATCAGCATCGTGTACCACCTGAGAAGAACATATCACTGTCACATCAGTGTACTCAAGGGGTCCAGTGGTTTGGGACACGCAGGAACATCTCTTGGATAAAGGACAAAGTATTGCAATTCACACTTCCTACCACTAAGAAAGAAGCTCAATGTCTGGTAGGCCTCTTTAGGATGTGGAAGCCACTTAGTGGTGTTACTCTGACCCATTTACCAGGTAGCATGAAAGACTGTCAGCTTTGAGTCACAGCAAGCCTAAGATGCAATGCAAAAGCCATACTGCTTGGGCCAAATGTTTGTACAGACCCTATTGGTACTAGATTTATCTATAGTGGAAAAACACTATGTGCAGCCTTTAGGATGCTCCAAGAAGAGAATCACAATGTAGATCTCCATGGTTCTGGAGCAAGGCCATACCATCTGCAGAGGAGAGGATGAAGTTAACACCCTCAATCAAAGACCACGGTATGATTTGATATCTCTAGTTGGTAGAATACATGAGTCTAGAAACCAAGGGATAAAAGTAGGAAAGACCCCACATACCTTCCTTTTCAGGGTCAGTTAAAGCTTCTCATTGCTGCAGCATGACACTCTGGAGGTCTAGGGTCCTGATTTCCAGAGGGAATATTTGCACCAGTGAACATAGTAAGTGTCCCATAAACTCTAAGTATCATCTACCACATAGTCATATTAAGCTCCTTCTGCCAGAAGAAGAGAGTGAGGAAAGGATTCTCCATACTGGTGGGGGTAATTGACCCTGTTAGGGGGAAGTAAGGCTGCTGTTACACTGTGACATTGGTTGATACGCTGAGGCTTTTCTCAGTATGCTCCTACATCTTCTGATAGTAAATCCACAAGTGCAATAGTTGTTGAAATAGTTGTGGCCAGAGAGCAGAATTCTGAACTCAGAGCTCAGATCTCAGGGGGTGATAATTTGGGTCATTCTACCACAATAAACACTTTGACTGGCAAAGTCAACTGTGAAAGAGATGTAAAATGGGCATTGTAGCCAACTGCGGCCACATAGATTACAGATCATTTCTCTGGTCAGTATTAAAAGGAATCAACCAGAATCCCAGAAAAATTGTTTCCCAGGTAGGTTGAACTTACTATACAAAGCCAGTGGATCTGACCAGTGCAAACAGTGGATTGCATCCACTCTGTTGCAACTGCATCACGTTTCAACTCTGTCTGCTCGTCAATCGTCCTGCACACAAACGTCTGCTACAGTCTGTTTCTCAGGGATTTTGACTCAAGCTTCAGAATTTTCTCCATGCTTTTGACATATAGGAATATGAACGTTTGCCCTACACCAAATGGCCCTGACTACTATGGATGAGGGGAGGGGATGTGAAGCAAGCCTCCTACCAACCCTCCAGGGACACATAGGGTAAATAAGAAGTAAACTTTGCTGTTTTCAGTCATTGAGAGGTAATGATTGTTTGTTACTGCAGTATAATTGAACCCATTCTGATTGATACTGAATCAGTACAATAATTCTGCCTTTAAATTTTTACAGTATTTGGGTCTAATTTAGAGGTGGCCCTGGCTAAACCTCAATTTATGAGGTAAATATAGATCAGAGCTTATGGGTGACAAATTAGAATCAAGCAAGAGAGAAATGGAGTCAAAGAGGATGAGTGCTGTCTCATTAGAGCCGTTCCTGAGCCTGACTGAGATTTGTAGGATGGAATTCACTTTGAGTTGCTTGTAGCAGTGGTTGTTGGATGAGTCAGGAACTTGAGGATGAATTGCTAGTCATCGGGTCATAGTTAGAATTGGTTGGCCAGCTCTCCATGTGGTTTCAGGTCACTGCCAAGGGCTTCTTGTGGGTAATCTAGTCGGGTCTGGACTCAAGTGGGAAGTAGTCAATGTCTGCCTTGATAGTAAAAATAAAGATTAATAATTCTTTGTGTTCCATGTCTTCATTCAGTGGGAAGCAGGGATCCAAGACAAAGACCTTGATACTGGACAGTGCATTCATAGACAACAGAATTGAAGCCCTTTCCAAAGAGGCTAACTAATGGTTTTTGCTGATGAAACTTAACCAGGCATCAGGCTTTACATCAGGGCCCTGGCTGTCCAGGTGGGTAATAGCATTTCTCGAGCCTGTGAATAGTTCCTTGACACCCTTGTTAATGCCCTGCAATATAACACAACGTTATCTCACTCAGCAATGCTCTGTTGATCTTAGCTGCTAAGTTAGAAACCAGGGTCTCACTCGTTAATATTTCATAAGAGTCAAGTCTTGGCAATTTGTATGTTGTAGACCTAATCAACCTAAGAGCCACAGGCAGTGCATTTGGCTTCTTCCACCCTGTTTCTGCACAAATCTTGGCCAGTTTATTATTTTAATCCCATTTTGATATTCTGTCCCCTCTGCTGACTGCAGAGACTGTGGGCATTGACAGCATTAGTGACTCTGTAGTCTTTACAACTTCAAGCCCTGACCTGTCATATGTATGTCCTTGTAGTTGGCGAGTATTCCAAACCTGGGAATGAGGGTTTTGTAGAAATCTTGCTGATCACTTCTGTATCAGCTTTTGGGATATGCTTCTACCCATCTTGAAGAGACACATAAATTACTAAACATGTCCCTAAAGATAACATTTTCTTTATCTGGATAAATTTAGCTTGAAAATTAATTTCAAATAGCTACCAAAGGAGAGAACAAACTTACTTTCTTTTGCTTGACAGCTGCCCTTACTCCCTCTTCAACTGTGAACCTGATAAACAAAGGAGCTCTGTTCGGCCAGATGAGAATGTTTTTTTTGGAGCATAGTGGTCAAGCCTCATGTTTCCCAACATCCCTTCTTTGTCCCCATGGGTTGTGTCATAGGCTATGGCGAGCAAGGTAAGGAGGCAACTCCTTTTGTGTCAAAATATGGGCACAAAAGACCCCCCTCACCTCGAAGCTTATCTCTAAAGGTTCTGATCTGAATCTGGGATCACATCCAAAAGCACTCTGCCAATGAAGGTAAGTAAGAAAGATGCAGTCTGAGAGTAATGGCCATGGCTGTGCTGTCAGCTAAAGCAAAATTCTTGTGTAGCACAAAGACAGTAGAAGTTTAATCCCTCCAATGTCATAAACTGCCCAAAGGCACAGTAAGAGTCAGACTTTGAAGAACTGAGAGTACCCAGCTCAGGTTGGGGCAGCAGGTTTTGCCTCCCAGGAGGCAAAGAACTCCACAACCTCCTGTGGAGAAGAGATTGCATCTCAAAGGCTAATCCTGTTCTTTTTTTTTTTTTTGTAAACCAACTCTTCCTTACAGTGTGCTAGGAACCGCTAAACCTTTCATAACACAATAACCCTTTGAGATAATCTTATCTCAATTTCACAGGTAGGAGAAACCAGAGCCCAGGAGTCTAGCAGAGTTGCTGAACCTGGATTTTAGCCCAGGTCCTTCTGCCTTCAGAGCCCTTGCACTTCCCCTCTGCTTTGGCCATTCCCTTCTATGCAAAACAATCTTTTTTTTTTCTTTTGCAGTGCAAGCTTAAGCAGGAGACTTGCTGATGAACCCCTATGTCAAGGAAATGTGGCAATAGGAAAGAGATCTATTTTATTCATATGTTGGTTCGTTCTTTCATTTATTCCTCCATCCAGTCACTTAACCAATATTTGTTGAAGTGCTACTATGTCCCAGATACTCATCTAGATGCTGAAATAGGTAAACCAATGGCCCACTGAGGATACCACACACTAAACAAGTATACACACAGTGAACATATAATTACAAATTGAGATAAGTGCCCTTTTTTCCAAAGTCCATTACCATCTGGAGCAGCAATATTGGAAAAGCAATTTCAGTTGTGTGGTTGGTGAACTGGAACTTTTGAGCAGCACGTCTCAAAAGAAATATGATGCAAACCACATATGCAAGTGTAAATTTTCTAGTAGCCACATTAAGGCAAGTGAAAACAAAAAATGAAATTAATTTTAATAATATATTTTATTTAACCAAAAAATTACTTCAA
>PVKM010037386.1:0-14478 GCA_004027735.1 Carollia perspicillata | reverse complement strand
CTAACAAAATTTAAAATCACCCTTTTAACACCTGATCATGAAATGCACACACACTATGAAAAATTTGACAATTTCGAAGTTATAAGGAGATAGCAATGTTAAAGATGCCACACAGAACCATTAATATTTTCTTGACCTTCTTACCTTCAGCCCTTTTTTCCTGTGCAGTGTATTTAACATAGATCATCCTTAACATTCTTAATTTCTACCTTAAAATAATCTCTCCGTGTTACCTTGTGAATTATCAAACGTACCTAATAGTCGTGGTATGAAAAAGGCATAATTCCTCATCAATTTTCCAATAATTGGAAGTAAGTTCTTTGCACTTTTTCAAAGTGATTCTATGGCTAGTTAGTGCATCTATCCGTATTTCAAATATTCAAGGTGAACAACCACATAAAGGGATTACAGAACCAAATCTTGTATTATGCAACAGTTACTTACTCCACATCACCCCACGTCTTTTAGAAAACTGGTCTAAGTCCTATGCAGTAGGTCCCTCCATCCCCAGTCCTTGGAAAAGATGCACACCACACGTACAGCATCTGGCATGCTCATTCAGGTACAGTCTAGTCTGCCTGACAAAAAGGCTGAGTCACATTCCCCTTGTCACACCAAACTCACACTGGAGTAGTACCATCTTTAACTCTAAATTCTTCTATCTTGATTTTGTTGAGCTTGAATAAAAAAATACATGAATAAGATTCCCGATTTTGAACAGTTTTCAGGGGTGGCTGACCTCCCATCAGCACGGTCCCTTCACTCCCTTCCCAGACATAAAACCTTAACACACGCTGCCGGGGATGCGTAAGCACTTTGTGGGTATGACAAACCACACCAAAATCTGCGGGACGCCATCAAGTCACTCATGGACACCCAACTAACAAAAGGTGTCAAAACTTCTGAAAGTGTGATTTTCCTAATGCCAATCTAACAATTAATAGCAAAACAAGTGACATAACTATGACTCTAAGTCAGCGAGACCATGGGCTATGAAGTCCAGACTCCTACTCCCACACACAAAAAGCATCAACACATGGACCAGTGTGTCTTTGTGAAAACTCGAGAAACTAGTTACGAAGCTGCTACAATCATGCAAACCCTCAAACAAGCAGCAGCCACTCAAAACAGCGGGAAATTTCATAAAATTTTTCTCACCCTTCCCCGACCAGCAGTACAGCAGTGTGGCCCGGAGGAAGCTAATCAATCAATTCCTGCCTTTCCCTCAGGACAAGGAGGAGCAGAACCTGCTTGCAACATTTTGCTTGTTTGGGGACTGTTTTCTATCTGCCTATCTCAGAGCACCGATGGGAATGGTGACACAGTGTAGACATCAGACTGCGAGCTGCAGAAAGCAGTGACGGTCTCACAACACAGGAACACTGCAGTGGGGCTGCAGACTCATGGGCACCAGTGAGTAAGGGCTGAGGGATACAAAAGAACAGCTAAGGCTACTTAAAGGAAGGGGTGAGACTCTTAGGAACACTTAAAGCAACCAAGTATACACCACCAGGGAACTAGAACAAAAGCACCAGCAAAGGCTCCGAGAAGATACATCCCCAGAAAATGTCTGGGACAACCCTAGCCTTTCTGCTGGGCTCTTTAGTTAATATCTCTCCCACATGAGGCAAGTCCACAAATAATGGGAATGGTGGCCTTTTCCTCACATGCCTAAATTTGAACAAATCATTGAGACATAAAAAGAGAAACATGACCCATTCAAAGGAACAAAAATCTCCAGAAACCATCACTGATAAACACATGCCTCTGACTTACATGACAAAGACTTTAAAACTGTCTTAAATACACTAAATAAGCTAAGGAAAACTCAGACAACTAAGTACAATCAGGAAAACAATACTCGAAGAAAATCAGAGTATCAACAAAGAAAAAATTATTTTAAGACATCAAAATTCTGCAAAAAAAAATACAGTAACTGAACTGAGAAATTCACTCCAGGGACTTAACAACAAACTCAAACACACCTGAGAACAGTTCATTTGAATCACTGAGTCTAAAAAGCAAAAAGAAACTAGTGAAAAGAGCGTAAAGGACTCATGGAGCACCACCAAAGGACCAACACATGCGTTACAGAAGCCCGGGAGAAAAGGGGCAGAGGAGCAGATGGAACCCAGAGAGATCCACACCAAGACACACATACACTATAATTAAACTGTCAAAAACCAAAGTGGAAAATCGATTCACAACCTACAAGGGAGCCTATCAATGCATTATCAGTGGATTTCTCAGCAGGGACCTTGCAGGTCAGAAGACTTTCAGGTAACATATTTAAACTGTTCACAAAAACACACCCTGTCAAAGGAGACTACTGTGTCCAAGAAAACTGTCCTTCAAAAATAAGGGAGAAATTAAAGACATTCCCAGATAAACAAAAGCTAAAAGATAAGGAGTTCATCACTAGTAGGCCTGCAATGAAGTTGCAAGTTCAAGTCAAGGCAAGCACACGGGCTTCTGGCAAAGACGGAGGCATAGGCGCACACACACACACTTAGCTTCCTCACACAAATCAAAGGACAGCAACCAATTTAAAAACAAAAAACAACCACAACTGACAGAAAATCAAACTGTATGAAGTCCAACAACCAATGAGTTGAAGAAGAAACATTCACCCCGACTGGCAGAGAGGAGGTGCGACAGGGCCAGGGTTGGCAGAGTGGGCAGTCCCACACTTGCATGCAGATAAACTGGGAGGAACAAGTGGAGAGCGAGACACACCACCCAGCACAGGAAACTAAAGCCTCAAAACCTCTGGCTGTAAAAACCTGTGGAGGTTGAGGTGGCAGGAGAAACTCCCAGTCTCACAGGGGAGTCCATTGGAGAGACCCATGGGATCCAAAAAGTACACAAGCCCACCCACCTGGAAATCAGCACCTGAAAGGCACAATCCACTTGTGGGAAGCAAGGGGCCAGAGCCAAGCAAGTGGCATTGTCCCTTTGACTCCTCCCCCATATACAGCACCACAATGTAGCAAACTGTTGCCCTGTCCTGGCCAATATCTAAGGCTCCACCCCTTAAAACACAACAGGCCCACCAAGACAAAAAAAAATATGGCTCGAATGAAAGAACAGATCAAAACTCCACCAAAAGAACTAAGTGACAAGGAGATAACCAACCTATCTGATGCAGAGTTCAAAACACTAGTAATCAGGATGCTCACAGAAATGGTTGAGGTATGGACACAAAATAAAAAAAAAGAACCAACAGTGCAGAGAAGGAAACTGGGACTCAAATCAATGATTGGGAACAAAAGGAAGAAATAAACATTCGACCGAAACAGAATAAAGAAACAAGAATTCAAAAAATGAGGAGAAGCTTAGGAACTTCTGAGACAACTTTAAATGCTCCAAAATCCGAATCACAGGGGTGCCAGAAGGAGAAAAGAAATTGAACACTTATGTGAACAAATAATGAAGGAAAACTTCCACAATCTGGTGAAGGAACTGGACATACAAGTACAGGAAGTTCAGAGTCTCAAAGAAGTTGGATCCAAAGAGCAACACACCAAGACATATCATAATTGCATTACCCAAGATTAAAAATAAGGAATCTTAAAAACAGCAAAAAAAAGGAGACAGTTACCTACAAAGGAGTGCCCATAAGACTATCAGCTGATTTCTCCAAAGAAACCTTACAGGCCAGAAGGGGCTGGAAAGAAGTATTCCAAGTCATGAAAGGCAAGGACCTCCATTCAACATTGCTCTATCCAGCAAAGCTATCATTTAGAATGGAAGGGCAGATAAAGTGCTTCCCAAATAAGGTCAAGTTCAAGGAGTTCATCATCACCAAGCCCTTATTGCATGAAATGTTAAAGGGATTTATCTAAGAAATACAAGATCAAAAATGACAACAAACTCACAACTATCAACAACTGAAACTAAAAAAAAAAAAAAAAAAAAAAAATTAAGCAAACAACTAGAACAGGAAAAGAATCACAGAAATGGGGATCACATTGGGGTTATCAGCAGGGAGGTGGGAGAATGGGGGGAAAGGTGCAGGGAATAAGAAGCATAAATAAGTAGGCACAAAATAGACAGGGGGAAGGTAAGAACAGTATAGGAAATGTAGAAGCCAAATAACTTACATGTACAACTCATGGACATGAACTAATGGGGAATGCTGGAGGGTGGGGTGGGGGGGTGCAGGGCAGAGGGAAATAAAGGGGAGAAAAATAATGGGACAAGGGTAATAGTGCAATCAATAAAATATACTTTAAAAGGAAAAATGAAATGGAGTAGGAAGGGAGGTAGCTAGGGAGCCCAGATTAACCAGAAGTCAGGGTAGTGAAAGTAGAAAATGATAGCAAACATTTCTAGAAAGCAGAGATAAAACAAGGATACTTAGGCATGTCTGGGTCTTTTTTGCTTTTTAATGAATTTATTCAGGTGACATGTGTTAATAAAATATGTAGGTTTCAGGTGTACGATTCTATAATACATCATCTGTATATTGTAAAAAAAAAAGCACACATAGGGACAAGTAACTCAAAGCCATGTGAAAGTATAAAAACCTCTGATAAAAGTAAATATATAAACAAATATAAAAGCCAGTATTATAATTTTTTTATAAATCCACTTTTAATTTTGTAGGATTTAAAAGACAAAAGCATGAAAAATCTGTTAATGAGCACACCATATGTAAATCTGTGAATAAAGTGGAAAAGCAAGTTGTACAGAGTATGATTTTTGCATGTGATTGAAACTTATCAGTTTAACTTAAGCACATTTTATGTAATGCCAATGGCAGCCACAAAGGAAATGTTCACAAAATATACGCAAAAGGAAGTAAGAAAGAAATCAAAATGTCACTTAAAAAATCAAACACGAAGGAAGAAGGTACTAAGGAATTGAAAGATAGAATAGATGATATACAGAAACAATCCACGGAAGGCAACAGACTATCCTTCTCTATAATTCCCTTAAATATAAATGATTTAAACACCCCAATCAAAAGATGGATAAAAAACCGAACCCAAGTATACGCTATGAACAAGAGATTCACTTTAGCTCTATGGGCACATGGTTTGAAAGTGAAAGGATGGAAAAATATAGTCCCTACAAAGAGTAAAAGAGCAATGGTGGCTACACTATTATCCGACAAAATAGACTAGATCAGAAAAATACTCCAAGAGACAAGGAAGGTACTGAACAAAGATAAAACAGTCAATTCGCCAAGATAGGGCAATTAAAAATACATAGGCACTAAACCTCAGAGCTTCCAAATACATGAAGCAAACACTAACAGGACCGAAAGGACAGATGTGCAGCTCTACTAGCGTAGCAGTAGGCAATTTCAATATCCCACTTTTTCAGTAATGGCTAGATGAACCACACAGAAGATCATTCACAAAACAGAGGACTTGAATACTACATACCAGCTGGACCTGACAGACACAGAACACTCTACCCCAAAAGAGAAAACACAGTATTTACAACTGCATATGTAATACCGTCCAGGAAAGACCATGCTAGGTCATAGAAAAGGACTTACTAGATTTTAAAAGACTGAAATCATACAAAGTATCTTTTCTTATCACAATGGAAGACACAAATAACTGAAAACAAAAATGAAAGGGCATTACAATTGATTTACATAAATAAAAAGGATTATAAAATACTATAAACAACTGTACTGTTAACAGATAACTTACATGAAATTGATGCCTACAAACACAAAACTACCCAGAAATGAAGAGGGCACGGATTATACAGACTGGTTAGGAGACTGAGTCAGTAATCAAAAACCTCCCAAAGAAAAGCTCAGGATCGGACGGTTTCACAATGGTCTACCAAATATTTAAATTATCACCAATCCTCGAGCTCTTCCAAAAAACTTAAGTGGAAGGAACATGTCACTCTATGTATTATTTTTATTTTTCGTACATTAAAATATTCTGACATCTTAAAAAAACATTTCTGGGTGGAAAGAGACTGCCCATACTGTGTTTCCCTGAAGCTTTCCTGTTTTTCCTGTTGTGGCCACAAACACTCCACAAGGCCAGCATTATCCTGATCCAAAGCCAGACTGCAATAGAAACTATGCAATATCCCGATAAATATGGATGTGAAAATCCTTACCAAACTCTATCAAACAGAATTCAACAGCCATTAAAAGGATTATATACCACAACCAAGTGGGATTTACTCCTGGTCAATGTACCAAATGTTGATTCAGGATAATTCAACAAACAAAATTCAGACAATGTAATACACTATAGAAGGAAGGACAAAAACAACATGATCTTAATTGGTACAAAAAAAATTAGAAAAATTCATTACCTTTTCATTACAAAAACACTCAACAAATCAGTAACAGAATGAAACTATTTCAACATGAAGGCTCTATCAGAAAAGATAAGGATGCCTGCCCTTACAACTTTTAGTCAGCATAGCACTGGAAGTCCTAGCCAGAGCAATAATGCAAGAAAGGAAAGAAAGATGACCTGATATACAGAAAACCCTAAAGATTCCACACAAAACAGGAACTCGACAAAATACAAAAATCAACCAAAATTTGTTGTTGCTGTACACTAACAATGAATAATTTGCAAAGAAAATTACAACAGCCATCTAGAAGAACTCAATACTGAGGATTAAACTTAATCACAGAGACCAGGTTTGTATACGACAGAACACTGAAAGAAATTAGGGACCAATAAATGGTATGTTGTGCTCGTGAACTGGAATACTTATAATTAAGATGCCCATTCTACCCAAAGTGATCTACGTGTATAATGCAATTCCTACTAAGTCCCAACAGAATTTTTGCAGAAATAGAAAAATCGATCCTAAAATTCTTAAGGACTTTCAAGGTACCCTGGACAGCCAATACAATCATAAAAAAGAAGACAAAGTTGGAGACTAACACTACCTGATTTTGAAACTTAATATAAAACAACAGTTATCAAAAAGCACGGTAATGGCATAAAGAAATATAAACAGATGCAATAGAATAGAGCCCCAAAATACCCCCTCGCAAATATAGTCAAAAACTACCCACAAAGACAGGTAACTAAAGAATTTCTACAACTCAACAACAAAAAGTCAACAAAATTAAAAACAGGCACATGACTTGAACAGACATGTCTCCAAATAACATATACAAACAGCTAACAAGCATGACAGAAGATGCTCTACATCTGGGTGTCACACTCACTCCCACTGCAGGCCACGTCAGCCTCGCGGGTGCCTTCAAAGGGCCGAAATAAATTTTAGGACTGTATAAATGTAACTGCTCCTTAACTGTTAAGGAGTTGAAATTATATTCAGCCCTCAGAAGGCAAACCATGAGGCTGGTGGGGCCCCTGGGGAAAATGAGTTTGACACCCCTGCTCTACATCATTAAACAGGAAAAAAGTTTGTCAAGGATGTGGAAAAATTAGAGCCTTTTTGCACCAGTGTTGGAGAGTAAAAGGGTCCACCCATTATGTAATTTAGTATGGCAGATCCTTAAAAAATTAAAAATGGAACGCCACATCTAGCTATTTACTCAAAAATATTGGAAGCAGGGTCTCAAAGAGATATTTACTAACATCATGCCAGCACTGTTCACAAGAGTCAAAAAAAGGAAGCAATCCAAGTGTCTGTTGGATAAATGAACAAAATGCGGTGTATACATAAAATACAAGAGGCTGAAAGAGAAAATTCTGATACATGCTGTTACAGATGAACCTTGAGGACATTAGAGTAAGTGAAATAAGCCAGTCATAAAAATACAAATACTGTATGCTGCAGAACAGTGGCTGCCGGGAGTGGGAGGGAAGGGAGAACTGTTTGAATGGGTGCAGAGCTTCAGTTCTGCAGGATAAAGAGTTCTGGAGACGGGTTGCACAACAATGTAAATGTGCTTAACAGTACCGAATAACACACTTAAAAGAGTAATTAAGATGGTAAATTTTATGTGTATTGTACCACAATTTAAAGAAATTTTTAAATAGTAACTTAAAATAATAATATTAGCCCTGGCTAGTGTGGCTCAGTGGATTGAGTGCTGGCCTTGAAACAAAGGGTTGCAGGTTTGATTCCCAGTCAGGGCACATGCCTGGGTTGCAGGCCAGGTCCCCAGTAGGGGGCGCACAGAGGCAACCACACACTGATGTTTCTCTCCCTGTCTCTCCCTCCCTCACTCTCCCTCTAAAAATAAATAAAATCTTAAAAAATAAACAAATAATCATATTACCTTTACATTCGAGGATCACTTTGCACTCTGAAAGATGCCAGCCTTTCTCATCTCCTCAAAATCTTTATTGGAATCATAATTTCTGTAGAAATCTGCATATGCCTTCTTTCTTTTTTCAGCCACACCAAACTAAAAAATAGCATATCCCATTACAGCTTATTTTTTAATTATTAGAAAGTTATTATCTGAAGACAACATAAATCACAGTAAGTTTGTGTTTACCTTGAACTTGAACCCTCTATTTCCTAAGACAAAGGATGGAGACACTGAAACAGATACAAGGAAGAGAAAGAAGCCCCAAGAAAACTACCTTATTTTTCGGACTATAAGACGCACACCCCCAAATTTGGGAGGAATAATGGTTGTTAATGCTGCTGTTGAGTTCTATTTACATTTACATTGGTAAAATATTATGTTATTTATGTTATTAAATATTTTACCATACTTCTGGCTTCAAAATTTGCTTTCCTCCTCTAAAACCTAGGTGCGTCTTATGGTCCGAAAAATGCGGTACTCAGCAAGAAGCTCCCTCCTTGCAAAGGGAGGTATCATTTCTTGTTGAGTATCTGCGTTAGGGCACAGGGGTGGTAGACTGGAGAGCCCAAGAAAGATATTCAGAAATCTAAAAGGCTGTACAACATCTGAATGTATTTAATACAACTGAACCATACACCCAAAAATGGTTAAATTTTGTTATGTGTATTTTGCCACAATAAAAAATTTATTTTAAAAAGGCAAAACATTAAAATCTATATAAGGCAAAGTGTTAAGATGAAATTCTGTGGCAACAATTCTTAAAGGTACAGTCAAAAAGGAAGTCACAAGCCCAAAACGGCACTTGCGCCCAAGCCCAGGATACCAAACCTAGATTTAAGACCTGACCAAATTGCCGTTTCAACCTCTTCCGCAAACAATCTTAATCAACCAGCTGGAATTTCCTGGTCAAGCAGGATGGGCTCTTTCCATCCCCTCTCACAGAAAAAAGTCCTGGCCTAAAAATATCCCTTTTTTGTTGCCTACAATTATGGCCTGTATTATGGGCTGAATTGTGTCTCCCAAAATTCAAATTTTTGGAGATAAGATCTTTAAAAAGGCAATCAAATGGAGTTTTTTTTGTTAGGGTGGGAACTAATCCAGCATGATTAGTGTTCTCACAGGAGAAAATTCAGAGAAAGACACGCTAACACACAGGACCATGTAAAGACAAAGACAGCCATATACGAGGCAAGAAGAGAGACCTCAGAAGAAATCAATCCTGAACCACCCTGGTTTTCTAGCTTCCAGAACAAAATTTCTGTTGTCTAAACCACCCCATCAGTGGTACTTTGTTATGGAAGCCCTAGAAAATACTGGGTTGGCCATTTGCTTTCTCCAGGATGGCTCCAGTAGTGCTTAGTTGTCTTTTGCTTCATTCCAAACAATATTGGTAGATCATGTTGTGACAGCTTATGATGTCAGTGTGCATTAAAAAAAAACTTACCAAAATCGGTGAATTTTTGTGTAGCCAATATTGAAGATGGAAGAAAATAAGCAACATTTTCAGCATATCATGCTTTATTATTTCAAGAAAGGTAAAAACAATTGAAACACAAAAAAAGATTTGTGCAATGTATGGAGAAGATGCTGTGTGACTGATGGAATATTTCAAACGTGGGATGCAAAATTTCATGCTAGAGATTTCTCACTGGACAATGCTCTACAGATGGGTCAACCAGTTGAAGTTGACAGCGATTAAATCGAGACAGAGAACAATCAAAGTTCTACCAGGAGAGAGCGAGCTGAAAACTCAAAATTATCCAAATCAATAAAGTTACTGGTGCAAATGAAAAATGCGTCTTTTATTTTATGGAAAAAAAACTAAACAGACTTTTTGGCCAACCTAGTAATACAGCTTCATTTAAAATGGAGGACAAGTTATCTCAGGAATGAGGCACTTTCCTATCACATGAGATGAATGGAGGAAGAATCAGAGGAAGCACATTAAAGTCTTTAAAAGACTCTAAATTCCTTATGAAAATAAAATATATCTTTTAATTTAAAACACATTTGGTCCCTTAAGTACAAAGTAAGAATCAAACATACATACCTTATAGGCAGCTGCAACCCCCAGGGATACAAGGATGGCTCCCACAAGATGAAATCGCAGGCGCTTGGCCAGGAGGCCACGCATCTGAGGTTTTGTCAGAGCACTGGAAGCCATGGTTGTTGTATTCTCCCTGGTAGATAAAAATTTGTCTAAGTTATTAGAACAAAATAAGTCATCTAAAAGAATTCTTATGCACAGTGCATTTTAATA
The DNA here is from genome assembly GCA_004027735.1 of Carollia perspicillata. Classification (NCBI taxonomy): domain Eukaryota; kingdom Metazoa; phylum Chordata; class Mammalia; order Chiroptera; family Phyllostomidae; genus Carollia; species Carollia perspicillata. Next base: position 3,985 of record PVKM010037386.1, on the reverse strand, counting down.
CCTAAAGAGGTACAGGAAGAATGGCTGGTGGACTGATTCCTCCCACAAAGCCTAAGATGTTTAATGGCTTAGGCCTGTGGGGGAGGAACACACTTTCCTGGACCCTCAAGGATCTTTTGGCTGGTCTAGTAAGTAAACAGACATTTGACAGATTAGCCAAAGAAGATAACTGGATTCAATACATTCAAATGTATGGGAACCCCATATGCAGAAGAGGTTCAAAGATAGAAAGCGGGATATGGTATAAGAGACATCCTGAGCTAGGGGTGAGGTACTACACCTTGGGGGCTTCAAAGGGTCACAGTAGGATAAGAACAGATGTTTACTAAATAAACATCTAAATAAAAGTTTGCCAGGCCATAAAGGTGGGTCAAAAAGAGATTATGGATGATAATCTCTTGTTATGGGCAAGGCCTCCAATTCAAGTTGCTCTAGGTACTTAAAGGGAGAAGCTGAAGTATCTCTTCTGCCTGAAGCTGAAAACCACCCTCAGCTCAAAACAATCCACACACCAGAGGCACATCTTGGGTGACCTGCTCCGAACTCCCCACTCCGGCTTCGTCTCCCCACCCCTCACGTGCTGAACGACTACCCTAAATAAGGTAATTGCAGCACAACAGTGTTTAAAAAACGAATGCTACCAACAAAAATCCCTCCCAACTACGGGAAAGGTAAGTAGTGGCCCTAGGGTGACAAGTGCAAACACACATTTATAGCACCGACTCTCCTACAAACTTACTATCAACTCCTTCAATCGCCAAAACAACCCTATGAAACAAGTTATTACTCCCACTTTACAAATGAGAACACTGGGGCAAACGAAAAGACTAAAACTCGAACAGGATACCCAAGAGTTGGCTCGAAGGCCCACCTGGAGACCGTGGCGCTGAGTGGCCTGATCCCAGGGCCCAGCCCCCAGCCCAGACCTTCCTTCCCCTAACGCAGCGGGGAGGCTGGTGGAACAGCCGTGCGATCCAGCGCTGCTGCAGGAAGCCCAGCCCTTCCCTCCTGCCACAGGCACAGTGACCCTTCACAAAAGCGAACGTGGACCGAGTAAAGGCGTTGCTGCCTGCTTCCTTACCCAAGTGATGACTGAGTCAAAGCGGAAACACTCGGGTCATACAGGTCAAACGAACTAACCAAGGTCACAATGACTGGAGGAAAAAGTACAGTGCCCCCGGGTGCGGTACCACCACCCCCGAAGCCCGACTGCTTCCTCGAGGCCCCAGCGCGCCCGCCTGAGGCCAGGACGGGGGTCTTGCAGGGGTCGACGCGGGCGAGAGGTCCGAGGCTCCCCGGCCTCCGAGATGCTAATTATGGCTCAAATCGGAGACAGCCTCTGATGCTCCTCTTGCCACTCACAGCTGAAGTTCAAGCAGCGGAGGTGGCAGTTACGGGAACGCGAACGTGGGACACAAAACAAACACAACTTGCCTCAACACCAACGTCCTTCCAGACGGAAAAATGGACGACGCTCCAGCAGCGCGCAGGCGCTTAGATGGGAGCAGCAGGGAGGACCCAAAGACGGTGGCCGAAAGAGTTCAAAAGGCCTCTGGAGCTCCTCCTGGCGTTCGTTGCTGAAGTTTGCCTGTGTGATTCGATTGTGTGTGACTTTCGATTTCGGAGTTGACCTTCTGAGTTGATTTCCTTAATAAACTGGAGACACTTATCTTACTAATACAGAGTTGATATGACCTTATTAGAGAATTTAAAGATATTTAATAGGTAAATTCTTTAAAATGTACAAATACACCTTTCTGGGCCCATGGATTGCGCGAACCACGTGCAAAACCCGACATTTTCATTATCCTAACTACCCTTATGTGAATACAAGTTTGCTTTAGGTAAAGGGTGAATAAGACAGCCGAGTTCTAGCAGATGAGACAAGTGTAAACAGCTTGATACCAATTCCAGGCGACTACGGAAGCAATTACATGACAGGCAGAACTGAGCAAGTTTAGATGGAAGTATTTGTGTGGCGGTTTTAAGTAAAACACAAGTGTTTTTAAGGAAGGCAACTAGAAGCTTATTAAAAGTGGTGTGTAAGGGTATGCTCTAGCGGTGTGAAGCTTGGTTATTATTGAAAGAACCTGGATTTGTAAGGCATTATTTAAATCATTTCAGCCAATGCCCTGACTGACGGGTGTCGCTCAGTTGGTCCACATCCTCCTGCAAAGCGGAGATCACCATTCCTGGTTAGGGCACAAGCCTGGTTTATGGGTTTGTTCTCCAGTCAGGGCTCCTACTAGAGGAAACGGATGGCTGTTTTCCTCTCACATTGATATTTTTCCCCACCTCTTCCTCCCTTCCCCTCTGCCTAAAAGTAAATAAATAAATAAATAAATAATTGATTGATTGATTGATTGATTTTAAAGAATCAATTCAGCCAGCACTGTGGAAGATACACTGGGGCACAAAAGATACATGGTATTGATTTTACAGTTGAATGAGGGCTTGCTATGTACCAGACTCTGCTACATAGTAGGACAGATATTCAGTGAGATGCATTCTTTCTCAGGAAGTCTCTGTCCTCAATTTAACAGACTTTCTTCGGAGTGAAACCTTTTGGCCACATCGAAAAGTGCTCATTGAAGTCAGAAGTTGGTTTATACCCCGGCAACAATTATTAAGGCTACTTATCAAGGATTTACCCAGTCAAAAATCTTTATATGGGACTTGTCCAGGTGGTAATTTGTTGCCATTTCTTTTCCATTCCCACTCCCACCATTGGTCCCGAGACCAGACTGGGAATAAATTTCAGAGTTCACAAGGGTGACAATAAATTTCAGAGTTCACAGGAAAAGCTTCAGAGAAGTCACGAAAGAGATGGAAAGGGAGCTGCTGCAGTCTAATGGAGAGGTGGGCAGAAGTAGAGAATCTATTAAGATAAAATTGGTCAGGAGAATGTGGCAAAGATAAGCGCAATGGAGGGAACAGATCCTGGCCTAGATGGAGGGCTGAGTGGTTACCTATGTAGCATTGCATGGGTAGGAAAGCACACAGCCAATCACAAAAATTCATGGTGACTAACTGAAGGTGATACATGAAAAGAACTTGAGCGAAAGGGGTGGATAGAGAGGATGGCATATATGGGTTCTGTTCCGGAGCCTAACAGACCTGGATTTGAGTCCCAGCCCACGACCTTCTAGCTGGCAGGTCTCTTAACCTAAGTCTGCTTTCATCTCTCTGAAACGGTAGCTGAAAGGATAAAGCCAGAGCCATTTGCTATTGTGCCACCATTTGCTGAGCAGGCCTGTGACCTTGTTAAACAGTACTATCATTTTACTCTTTTGAGCTTTGCCTCCAGGACTGGTAATTACTGGAAGCAGGAACAGGACTAACCACTCCCCGCAGCCACAGGTGGAAGATAACATTGAAACAATCTGCAGCTTCGGGTTACAACACTCCCACAGCTCAGGGGCCTGACAACAGCACACCCCCATCCTTTTAAAATCCATTTATAATCCAATAAAAGCTCAAAGGCTCCGCCCTCCAACTGCTGATGTATCTCTGCACACCACACCCCTCTCCTTTCTTGGAAAGGGAATAAAACTTTATTCTCTATGCTCTCTTCTCTTTGTGAATTCTTTCACAGCCTGTGTCATCGACCACCCTAACAGTAGCCACTTTTACTTTGTTGAGATCATGCTGCAAATTAAGTGACATAATACAGGTACAGTGTATGACAGATAGACCTATGCTTTTTGCCTGCCCTGTGTTCCTTCCTTCCCACCTCTAACAGCAATATTTGATTGCCTTCCAGAAGCCAGCCTTCCCCCACTCCCAGCCCCGTGGTCCTAGCAGAGTCAAACCTGTTCCAGCTGGGCATACAACTCAAGAGGGGCCAAACAATGTAGCCTATCTCCTTGGCCACAGCTATTTGTTGGGGACAGGCAAAGGGTCCTGACCAGACCAATGAAACCTAATTCTACAACTTTTGTTAAAACAATTGGGGGGAAAGATCTTTTTCTTTCAGGCAAATAAT
>PVKM010037385.1:0-14466 GCA_004027735.1 Carollia perspicillata | reverse complement strand
ATTTTTCCAAAGTCACAGCCAAATTAGGATTAGAGGGCAGTCTTCTGCTGTCATATGCCACGCTCATTCCATTGCCCTCGGCTGTCTCACAGCGCGGGCCTCACTACCAGGTCCCTGGTAGCAGTTTCACTGTGACTCACTCGTTAGTAGTGTGGTTCCTCCTGTTAGAGGACCTTCCTGTGAGGCCCCCTCTCCTTCTCGCAGCTGCCTTCTTTCCCCTCTCTCTACTCTCTTCTCTCTCTTTCCTTGCTGGCTCCTGCCCTTCCTACAATTTGTGACTCAATCACTAGGGTATGTATTTCCTAGGAAGCCCATGCACAATGCAGTATGTGGTCACCTGTATGTCGGTGAGTTCTCATAGTGACAAGAGGGCAGAGGTCCAGGAGGACAGCTGTTCTCCAGGCCATGCCCTACCAGGATGGACAGTGTCTGATTTTGTGTGGGCTGCTAAAACAGAACACCACAGATGGGGTGGCTTAAACAACAGAAATTTTATTTGTCACGGTTCAGGAGGTTGGAAATTCAAGATCAAGGTACTGGTGGATTTGGTGACAGGTGAGGATGTGCTTCCCGGTTTACAGATGGGCATCTTCTCCTTGTGTCCCCACATGGTGGAAGGGGCAAGGATGCTGTCTGCAGTCTCTAGACCCATCCATGAGGGTTCCACCCTCATGACTTGGTCAATTCCCAAAGACCCCACCTCCACCTACCAACACATCGGGCATTAGGCTTTAACGTGTGAATTTGGGAGGAAGACACACCTTCTGTCTGTGGCAGATTGACTTCTCTGCCAACAGACAGGGCTTTGCACTGCAGGACATGGGGACACCTGCTGCTCTGCTTGCGGAACGGTGCTTGAGGCCTGCAGAGAAATGGACTCTGGCCTCTCCCCTAGGACTCTCCCGAGCTGGCCTCAGGGTACTGTTCTGCAGGAAAAATATGCTGAACACCCCCGAGAGAAAATGAAAGTCATTGCTTGCCTGCGAGTGATTTCTTCGTTTATTAATAACATATTTGCTATTTGTTCCAATGATAAATTAAGTCCTTGCGGTAAATGCTTTTGTCTCTAACCTGGCTCAGAGCAGAGGCCCGAGCACCACCAACAGGATGTCAGTTTTCCTGGTGTTCATGTTTGGTCAACCGACAAATCCGTCCCACTCATCACTAGCTGAAATATGTCTGAACCTCATTCTCAGGCTGTCTAATTGTCATATGATACAAGGCAAACCTCTAGAAGGAGTTGTTTTATAACAACTTATCCTTTGAAGGAGGTACAATATGCAAAAGAAATTATGTGAGAAGAAAATCTAACACCTTCTCTAATGAAGTTACTAACATGAGGTCCAGATAGCAGTCTTGTAAAATGAAATCTAAAGTCATAAACATGCTTTGCACATCTGGAATATTACACGTGGCAGATATTTTAAAACTTGAGATGCTATATTAAAGCAAGGGAAAGAGCATTTATTGAATACCTACTAAGTGTTAGGCTTTTTCACACTTTACCTCATTACAGCAACCTGTGAGCTGAGGTTATCATCAGTTTACATGTAAATAACTCGAATGAAGATTCACACTTTAGCTTTCTGACACAAAGTTGAATCCCTTTCTGAGTGCCTTTTCTGCCACTCCAAGCCAAGTACATCAAAGAATTGACCAAATAGTTTCTCCTGGGGCAGAGGAAGGATTCTGGTTCCCCGAGAGAGGAAAGCCGTTTGTTCTGGGTGGGGGACTGGAGCAGCGCTCCGAGCTGACGGTGGGTGCTGGGTGTTGGAATAAGGCTCTGCAGTCGGCGGACACCTTTAAACTGAACTTTGCCTGGCTGGCCAGTTATCACTCAGCGATTGATCTGGGTTGTGACTTTTAATTCTCTTCTGATATCCTTTTTTCACTTTTGTGCTATAAGATGAAGAGAACCAGGATTTTCTTTTAAGTCCTGCTATTTAACTAAGAAGTAACCCTCTGTCAATGTTATTAGAAGTCAATGAAATGATTTCTTCCTTTTTTTAGATGGACTCTTTACATTTCTGCCTATATCCACCACCCTCACTGCGATACCCTTGCTCAGTGAACTGTGGGCCTCTTCCCGCTGCTGAGCACAAACGTTCTGGAGCCCCAGTGCTCTTGAGCGCCCCCCACTGAATCTCTGTGGTCTGCAGGTTCCTGGTCCCCGCGGCCGGGTGGGACAGTGGCTCGTTCTGGCCAATGGTTGGTGGTGGGAGTGATGTTTGTCACAGCTACCTCAGTGTTTAACTGCTGGTGCGAAGAGAACTTTCTCTTCATTCTGGAACATTGACTGCCAGTGTTCTAGAAGACTCTGGCTTCTTGCTTCAGCTTGGGTCTTTGCATTGAGCAGAAAGCTTTTCTGACATCTCGTGATAACCTTGCACTATGAACCAAAAAGATACACTTATTATTTTAAGACACCGAGATCCTGTGGTTTTGGTTGTCCTAATACCTTAACAGATACAGGAATTATTTACCTAATGGATAAATCCATCCATAGTTTCTTTCCTCACCATCATAAGCCCTAATAAATTCTATTACATGGTAAATTCTAAGTTCTTACATATTTGTATAATTCATTTTTATACTGCCTCTGACCTGCTAACACCTAGGGCCCTCTACTTTGTCTACCGTCCCCCTTTTTTCTTTTTTTAGCAAATTCATCGGCTTATGTGGTTTCAGCTACTCCCTGTATTTGTAGCAGACAGCATGATGTGTGTGAGAGAATACTAGAGTTGAAGGTAGACAGGCCTAAGTTCCGGTCCTGACTCTGCCCCTTCACAGAGATGCGGTAAACGGCTCACTAGTCTCAGTACCCTCATCTGGAACAGTTGGAGTGATGACGGCCACCGCGCCTGCTTCACCAGGTCCCCTGAGAGAATCCGATGAGAGAGCAGCTTTTGTAAATGGTGAAGAATTATTCATACAGGAGGAAGTGTTGTAGAGAGGCCCTGAACCTCCTGCCAGCAAAGCATCTGCTCCGAACTTCCTCATGTTGGGGATCCACCTTGCCTGGCCGCCTCCTCAGTAGGATGGCCCGCCTCAAACTTTGTACTCATCCACTTTGTTGTGGCTGCATTTTCATCACCAGCCCTCTGTCCGCAGGGCTTACCCCACCCTCTTTCCCCACGGCTGGCCACCTCTTCATTTCGCTATCACTTTTCCCTGATGAGTCACCTGCAGTAGGCTTCCTGGATCTCGCTTGTTTCAACCTGGCCATCATCTCCGGGCTGTGCCCCGAAGACCTTACACAGCAGTTGCGACAGCCTGTTTCAGGCTGTGTGCGTCTTCTCCCTTTCCCAGTTCTCACTCCTTTGACCTAACTCACTCTGAGCAGTGGAAATAAATTTCCCTAAGCCTCGCTTAGCTTGTGTCACTCCATTGCTCAGAATTAAGCGCTGCTCCCAGCTGCCTCTTCAAAATAAGATGCACACGCGTGCAGACAAAATTTTGGTGGTCATTACAAATGCAACTCCTGCTTGGTGTGCCAAAATAGCAAAAGACAGAAAAGCAAATGAAAAAAATAAACATTGCTATTATCCTATCACTTTAAGATAATCACTATAAGCATTTTTATTTTTCTGTCTTTTATAAAAATGCTATCAAACAATGCATACTGATTTTTTAAAAATCCTCATCTGAAGACATTTTTTTCATTGCTTTTAGAGAAAGAGGAAGAGAGAGAAACAATGATGTGAGAGGGAAACATTGATAGGCTGCCTCCCATACACGCCTGGACTGGGAATTGAACTCCCAGCCTAGGTATGTGCCCTGACCTGGGACCTTTCTGTTATGGAACGACGCTCCAACTGAGCCACACTGGCCAGGGTAGTGCATACTGTTTTCATACCTAGTATTTTCCCTTAGTGATACATCCTGAATATTTTTTCAGGTCATTTATTAGACTGATTCAATGAACCAATGGCTTCATTGACGTCCATTGAACAGATCTACCACAACTGACTTAATTCCATATTTTAAAGCATTGATTATTTTCAATTCTTTGTAACATTATGAAATACATTCCCAGCATGTATCTTGTGCACATGTACATTCTACACTTCTTGGGGAGAAGGTAATGGATCTGTACAGGTACAGTTATTTGGCTGAGGAGTACACACATTCTTAGATCTCTAACATTCGTTGCTAATTGCCCTTCAGCAAGTGTATGCCAGTTCATGTTCTGAGCAGTGGAGAGGAGTGTCCGTATTCAGACACTCCCAGTGAATTCGTCTCCACTCATTTTATGGGAAGCACACTGTATCATGAACTTTTAACTTGGGTGGTTTTGATTAACGGTCAGTTGCATATTTGTCCATATATGTATTGACTGTATTTCTTCTCTCGGAAACTGACTCCATACGGTGTCCCCATTTTTATAATGTAGGGCTAATGTTTTTCTCATTGTATTATAAAGTCTCTCTAATGTGTTAAAGATATTAATTCCTTACCTATCATATATGTTTTATTTAAGTTTTCTAGTTTGTCATTTACTTTTATTCTCTACATTACAAAAGTTCTTTCTTTTCATCTGGTTCAATGTATCAGTATTTCCCTTTAAGTTTTCTGATTTTGTTGTTATATTTAGGTGGAATATATATATATATATTATATATATATATATAAATTTCTTTTATAATTTATTTAAAAACACTAACACTTGAATCCAAATGTAATTTATTTTGGACTGATGTAAGTAAGTGTGTGACTTACTTTCATATAGTTAACTCATGAGTTTAATAAAATTTCCTGTGGAACATAAATGCTATCATTGTCAATTAATAAACTCTTACGTAGTTATCTTTGGGGCCATTTCTGAGGTTTTTATTTTACTTCTTTGATTTATGTTTCTCTTCTGGCACCTATATAGCCATATGTTAATTTAAAGATTTATAGTATATTTTAAAATCTAATAGAACACGTTTATCTACATTCTTCTTTTTCGATATTTTCTTGAAGGTTCACATGCATTTATTTTTTTAGTTGAACTTAGGAATTACCTCCTAAAGTTCCAAAAATACCTTTGTAATTTTGACTGAAAAATAAGTAAATCTGTAAACTATTTTGAAGACTGCCACCCCTACCAAGTCTCACTTCCATCCAGGTGCATGGAATTTTTCTTCATTTATTTAAATCTTTGTCTATGCCTCATTGTGAAATTCTGACATTAAACAAATACTACTTAAGTTTGTTATTTGGTATTTTTATTTTTTGGTTTCTTAGTTTAAATGAAATATTTAAAAACAAATTCTTATTTTCTAATCTGTCACTGCTGATACCATTGAACTCTTTTTAGTGATTCTAAAATAGATTATTACGAATTCTTCTAGGAGGAAAATCTTCGCATCTGAAAATAATTATAACCTGATTTCTTCTTTTCAACTATTTTTACCTCTTATTTATTTTTCCTGTCTTATTGCATCGATTAAAACTTTAAATTAATGTTAAAAATAGGAGTGAGGATTGGCAGTTTTATTTTATATCATTTTCCCCAGTGAAGTAGATTACATGCTGGTGCTTTTATATAGTTATCTTTTTTCATGTTAAAGAAGTAAACTTCAATTTCCAGTGTTTTTTTTTTTTTAAATCTTGAATGACTTGTATTTTATCACATGTCGTTTTGGCATCTTTTCAATGATCATATGGTTTTTCTCCTTTGACCTATTGATGTGATGCATTATGTTAATAGATTTCTTCATATTAAACTATCCTATGTTCCTGGAAAAAACTCTGCTTAATCATTCTGTATTCTTCAAATACACGGCTGGATTTGATTTGATAGTATTTTATTTAAAAGTTTTGCTTTTATGCTTTTGAGATTGGTCTATAGAGTTTTTGGAGAGGATATTCGTGCCAGGTTTTGATTTCAGGGTTTTTCTAGCTTCCACCGTATAAGATGGTCTTCATCTTGAAATAATTAAGGCACGTTCTGAGCATGAACATATCAGGCCCACAGGATGGTGTGATGAGAAGAACATAGATTGGTAATTAGAAAACCGAGGTGCAATTCCTGCCTCTGCCCCATGAGCTGTGTAAGTTTGGGCAAATTATTTTACCTCCTTAAACTTCAGTTTCCATGTCTTTAAATTGGGATTACACCCACTTTCTGCCCCAACTGTCTTGCAGGGTTGTTGTGACAGGCCAGTGAGAATGAGAATTGAAACACTTTGCAGAGGAGAGAAACATTTAGTGAGTATATTACCACATCATGCAAGGTGCGGTGTGTGTCATTTTATGTAAATGTCATTACTGAGAATCCTCACTGCAGTCCTCACATGTTCCAGTCACAGTGAGGACTCCAGAGCCTGGGGGCGGTGGGCCACGGTCCAACACAACCAGCATCATCCGGGGGCATGTGAGACGTACCAGCTCTCCGGGCTCACCACCAGAACCTGCATTTTCGGAAGACCTGCAAGGTGATTTACATTGACAAAGCTCAAGAAGCACCGATGGCTCCTACATAGTAACCGTGCAGATTCCACAGCACTAGGGCGGAAATACAGACGCAGCCATTTAGAAAGAATTTCCACGATGACTCTCTTGTTCACGTTTCTGATGTTCTGGATGAGACGGCTGCTGTTGAGACTGTAAACGTTCGTCATTTGGAGCAAGTATTGTGAATACACACACTGATTTCCAATCCAGATTCGACTGTCTTTGGAACCTGGGTAAAACTGACTCATTCATTGTGAGTTATTTTCTAACAAGCGCAAAGTTAAAAAGTAGTTTTTAGAGCCTGCAGCTGTACTCTTCTTCTCTGGGGAGACTCGATCAGGCTGCATTCCCATCAGCCCATCTGAAGGCATCTCAGCTGATCCTCTGAGCGACCACAGACCTTTCACTGGGGTGAGGATCACTGTGTCATTTTCATCACAGAGATGACACGAGTCACTCCTCAAGCATGTCGTGACTTCCACCAAGAGCAAAGGGCAGCGTTTGCTAAGCGTCAGTACACACGTCGATATACGTACCTGCATGAACACACACGCCTAGAGAACATCCACGATCAGGGCGGGAAATGAAACCATGGCGACCAAAAGATCAACAAGGATTCCCTCCCTGGGAGTTCTGCAGGGATGCGTAATTGCAATCGAGGTAACTGTTTATAGGTTGTGGCTGGTAGTTACCATGGAGACTGGCAGTTGGGTGAGGGAAACCCTTCTCAGTGACGTGGCCAACAGCTGTTTTATTCCTCTGAACCTTGCATGCAAGCAGTTCTTTCACACCCTGTGTGGGAGTGAATTACAGGTGTGTCTTTTGTTAAGCTAGGGAAGCAGAGGAGAAAGTCTGAAGTAAGAATATCCTCAGTTGTGGTATTCTTTCATGATGCAGAAACTGTTTCTCTTGGTCAGAGTTTAAATGGATATTTTTAAAAAAGGCCCTGGTTGGTGTGGCTCAGTGGATTGAGTGCCAGCTTGTGAACTGAAAGGTCACCAGTTCGATTCCCAGTCAGTGCACATGCCTGGGTTGTAGGCCAGGATTCCAGTTGGGGGTGTGGGAGAGGCAACCACACATTGATGTTTCTCTCCCTCTCTTTCTCCCTCCCTTCCCCTCTCTTTAAAAATAAACAAAATCTTTAAAAAAAAAAAGCCAACAGAATGTTCATAGTGTCGAGGATGCTGCCATTTTAACCCAAAGTGTAGAACTTTCTGTGAAAGTGAAATGATTTCACCCTGTTAAAACTTCCTTCCCACTTCACATGTTGTGTCTACAAGGCCTTCTCTACCTCTGTGGGCAGAACTAATTGCTTCTGTGGCTACACACACTGAGACATTTGTTTATAAGTCTATTATGATGTTTGTAAGTTATATTGTAGTTTAGGTGTAATCATCATCACCACTGAACTAGTTCACCTCCCACTGTCCCCACAAAGGACTTGTCCCATGGCCTAACCAAGCTACTATGACCACTGTGCCGACAACAGTGCCCACCACAAAGCATATACATGACTGTATTAATTAGGTACTGTTGTATAACAAATTACCACAATCTTAGCTATATGAAATCAAGCACATTTATTATCTTACAATAATTATCTCGCTTGTCTGGCCTTGGGTTAGCTGGTTCCTCTGCTCAGAGTCTCATACAGCTGTGATCCAAGTATCAGATGGGCTACATTCTCATCTCACAGCTCAACTGGAGAAGAATTTGCTTCCGAGATTGTCAAGCTACTGGCAGAATTTGTTTCCTTGTATCCTGTAGGAGCTGAGGCCCTCGGTTCTACAGGCTGCCCACAGTTCCCTACCACATGGCCCTCTCCATAAAAAGTTCACAACATAGCAGCTTACTTCTTCAAGGCCAACAGGAGACCAAGAGTAACTCTGGAAAGACAGAGTTTGATGTGATGCAGTGTAATCATGGGAGGGACATCTCATCACCTTTCTGTGCTCTGGGACTTGAGTGAGAACCAAGTCACAGATCCTCCTGATGCTCAGGAAGGGATTATACAAGAATGTGAACACCAGGAGTTGGGATCACTTTAGGACCCGTAATGACCTTTTGCAATGTGTTCAATAAATTGACCATTCAGATGCACCAGAAACACGAATACTCCATTTGAGTTTGTTTGGATGGGAAAGGAGATGCCCGCCCACCACAGAACTCTGTTACTATCTACAGGGTCCAGCACAAAAATGCCCCTTTTTTATTATACAATCTTTTATTAGAAAATCATGAGCATGTGATTCTATAATGTAACAGGATCACACTCAAGCACACCTTATGACATTTTAGGTGAAATGTTCAAATTAAAACTATAAATCATTACACCATATTATTACCCTACCAACCAACCAAACACAAGCAGGTGTCACTTCTGCCAGACCCAAGAATATTCTGTATTCTTGTGAGAATTGAGTTTTATCACATACAGTTTGGGTATCCTCTACGCTTAGTCCATGTCTCTTATAAAAGGCTTTATTTTATTATATTGGCCATTTTTGTATTTAGAAAAAAATTCCAAAATGTCCAACTGCAGTTATACGGGAAATGTGTTTCAGGAGAGTTTTAAGTGTGTTCACCTGATTTTGTACAAAATGACCACGGAAGCCACAAGAATGCGCCTCTTGGACTATGAAGCAGTACGACTGACCCAGGCCCCAGCTGCCCTGAAGTTCTTCACTGTGTTCAGTCCAAAGCAAGGCTTCCCACAGGGTGCTCTGCGCCGGCGAGGAGCCTGGTAGAGACACCGAGGGAGGCCTGTGCCTGCACGATGGGGCACCTTCTCGGGGGCCCCTTGGCCCGAGGCGTCCCTGCAGCAGCCTCATCCTCTCTGAGTCTGACTCCCCTCGTCTATAAAGTGGGGTGGTGACCTCTTTCCCTGTTGCTGTGAGGACTCACGGGGCCGGCACGGGGAGTGGGTTCCGTCAGTTCGCCCTCCCCTTTCCTGTGTACAACGTCGTTTAAAAGGGCTTTTCCAGTCATCCAAATAGCAATTTTGGTTCCCGGCAGCAGTGTATTAAAAAATTGCATGAGGGTTTACGTGTGTGTGCCCAAGCTGTAGCCAGGGAGTTCGGGATAGAGAGAAATGCAGATGAATCTGTGTCTGACAGGCCTAGCCTCAGAAGGTGTCCTAACAAGAAATATATCACTCTTAAAAAATCAAGTAGGAAGCAAAAAGCCTTTATATGAATAAATGTTAGGGCTCTTCTGCCAGTGTAGGCCAAAAAGCTTTTTTAAGTGGTCACAAGAAAAAACTTAAGGGGAAGGGTAGACGGAGGCCTTCTAGCTAGGACCATCCCCCCTCCTTCCGCCCCTTACTTTGCCTGGAAAGGGAAGCAAAGTGCTAGTTGTGAGGGATCCCTGCCCCCAAATGAGGGCAGCCGTTGGAGGCAGAGGAGGGCTGGTGTCTTTACAATGTGATGCCCCGTGCGATGCCAGGGCAGAGTGGGGACGTGGAAATTACCAGATCTGAATACCTGGCTCCCCTCTGCAAGTTGGCTGCTTACTCACCCCATGACTGGGGACAAGCCACTTCATCTCTCTGAACTTCAGTTTCATTGCCTGTAAAGTGGATATAACCAAAATCATCCCACAGGGCTGCCATGAGGCTCAAACACGGTCATGAATGCTTGCGAACGCTTCCTGTAAATGACCGTGTAGGTGTTAGCTCCTTATTGGATTACTGTGCCCTATTTCAACCCACCCGAGTTAGCGCCTCCCTACGGTCATCATTGAAAGGCAGTCTTTAAATCAGAAAGTCACGAGAATTCAGAATGAAAGCATGCATCATACATGGATGATGATGACAAGGAGGAGGAGGGCGACAGCATTTGCCTAACCTGAAGTGGCAGCTGCCGTCTCGGAGGCACTGAGGAAAGCAATTTGGCTGGAAGTGGCGGCTGAGAGCTTGTCTGGAAGCTGCTCTTGCATAGCACGCGCACTGTTTCTCCTCAGAGCGTGCATTTGTTCATATGATGCAGCTGGGGAAACGTCGGTGACGGCACTGGAGGGGGGAGAAGGAGCCAGGGGAGAGTTGAGTCTAAATGTTTACATAACTTTTTAAACGGGAGTTTGGGGTCCTCTGTTTCATTGGAGCCTCACACCTAGTTTTCTGTTCCATTCCCCCTTTTACAAGGAAACAGAAATTCAGAGAGGTTAGTTCACTTGCATAAGGCCACACAGCTCACAGGTTGGTGCTGGAGATTCCAGGCTAGGCCTGACCCGATGTCCTGAGACAACACATGTAATGTATTGTCAGAGTTTTGTAAGCAATGCAATCTTGCGGAAGTGGATATCATTATTTCCATTGCATTGAAACAAAGGAGGCCTCTGAACCCCAGAGAAATGCAACGGTGTGCTTAAGCCCACGCAGTTTAGAAGCAAGCCATGGAGGGACCCAGAAGCTGGGTTTCTCCATTCTCAGAAGAGGGCCTGTGTCACCCTGGCTACTGCCTTAAGAGTGCTCTCTGGTCCTGCCCCTTGTCCCCTGCCCCCTTTTCCTAAAAACAAAACAAAACAAAACCCAAAACAAAAACCTAATAAAAAGGTGGCCCAGCAATGGCTAATGGGGTCAGGAGAGGTTAGGAAACATACTTGTGAGGCCATCACAAGATTGCTTTCAGCAAAACATATGACCTTGGTAACAAAATGAATACGGAAATTTCTTTGAATGCTCTTCAACCTGATCAGCCCTGATGCTGCTGAACTGTTCCTGAAATTCTCTGGTCCTCCCTCCTTTAAAGCCCCCAATAAAGCATAATGAAATGAGCTAGAAGCATTTGGGGGTTCTTCAACTCTCTGAAGTGCTTGAGGATGCAATTTGTAGGCAAGATGTTAAGGAATTAAAAAAAAAAAAAGGAAAAAAGAAAGAAAAAGAGAAGCTGGCTGGTGCCGAGTCTCACTGTGCCGATTTCTCCGTGGCCCTGGTGCATGGTAGGTGTGCATATGGTCCACACATTTCTCAAAAACATGCCCCCAGGTGTCAGGGCCCGTGCTTTAGAGCATATCAACTAAATGTGGAGAGACGGGCGTGCTGAGGAAATGAAAAATAAAACCCCAGCTGCTCCTTAGAACACTGGCATGGGCTGCGTGTTCTTGTCTGGAGTCCCCCAAAGGCAGTGCCCTAAAAGGTGGGCTCCTCCAGGGCAGGACTGAGGGCCCAGCATGGGGCCCAGTGCAGAGCAGGGGGTCAGGGAACTTGAGATAAATAAGCAAACAAACAAGGGAGGCTAGCCATTAAATTGGTACAAGGAGAGAAAAGATCCTTTAGATGCAACTAATTAGAATAAGCCAGGATCCCTACCCCCCATCCCCTTAGAGCCAACACCTGCCTAAAAACCCACCATCGGTTTGAAGAATCAGCTGCATGGGTGGTGAAAAAAGGGACAAGGAATGAATGTGGAAGGCTTGGGTCATGACCAGGGGCACTGCCTGTGAACCCTTTTCTTTTCTAATGCAGTTGGAGGGCGCCCAGAGCAATATTTGGCCCACCCATAGGCATACGTTTCATTCATTCAACATTCTCGCAGCAACCTGCAATGTACCAGTCCTAATGTCAGAAGGCGTTGGTGGAAAAGTTACCACCCTCAAGGAGCTCAGAATCGAGTGGCTGTGGGAACTTCGTTATCCTTATTGAATTCTCGAGATCACCCCTCTGAGGCAGAGAGATTACTTCTCTTCCTTGGATGGCAACAAGTCAAACTTCAGAGAAGCTCCATGCCAGCCCCTGGTTCTATAGCCCTGAGTGCTGGAGCCTCAAGTGCAGCGCAGCACCCGAGCTCTGCTCACAGCTCAGGTTTGCCTCGCACAGGCTTCATTCCGGTTGCCTCCTGAGTATAGAAGACGTGGGGGATGGGAATGCCTTTAGCCAAGTTCACCGTCGTTCCTCTGTTACTGAGGTGTGTCACCTGCGGGTAGCTGAGTGGGTAATCCCAGCTCACATTCAGTTTCCACACCCTGTGCTCTTTCCAGTGGGCTTAGGGATACAGTGCCCGCCTCCAACGTGGGCTACACCTGCATCGCCGATCTCTGGGACGTAGTTTGATGGTCACTGCTGTCCCTGCCATAGCCCGTTCCACCTCATGAAATGGCTGCCGACTTCGGATTGAATAGACCCAAACCCTTTGTAGCAAGCGTAGATTTTAGTATAGTTCCTGGGCTTTTCGGGGGCAGGGATGATGGTGGTGGTGATGGTGGTGGTAGTGGGGTGTTGTATAGCACAGATGTGGCACATGCCAGACACTGGGTCAACATTTCCCAAATAAACGAAACGTAATCTGAAGCTAACCTTTTCCAATAGCCCCCGTTAAAAAAGTTTTTCTTTTCTTCTTCTGACACTGAGGAGCGTTCTTAGGGCTGCATTCAGTTCACTTTTCTCAGTTTTCTCACGGGAAGGGCAGGCAGCTGGTATTACATCCCCTAAAATGTTTCCATGGTGAAGTCATCTCTTCCATTTAATGCAGCACGCGGAGCTTTGGGGTCTCTGTCGGTCACTGACTGGGAAGTGAGCTGGAGAGAATGCAGAGCTCCTTCCAGAAAAGCACGCCAGCCTTGGGTGCCCATGCTAGGCTGCCTTAGGCTGCCTTGGGGGGGGGCAGAAGTAGAATCTGGCCCTGATGTGCCCTTGGAGGGGACTGTGCTGTCATGGATGGCACAGCCTGTCTGCCCTGTTCCCACATGGGCGACTTAGTAAGGAGGTGAGTGAGTTCTGGCACTTGCTCAGAGCTCACTGAATTCATACGGTGCCCGATGTGCCCTAACTGGTCAGGGTGAGGGGGAACGGCCCGGTGTGTATGAGTGAGGAGGATTCAGAGTCAGACTGCCTGGGGTAGGGTCCTGGTGCCACACCTTTAAGCTCTAAGACTTTGGGTGCATTAATGTCTCTGTCCTTCAGTTTCCTTACCTGTGAACTAGGGCCTACCACACAGGGTGTTTCTGGGGATTTAATTAGCTAATGCACAGAAATGGTTCAGAACAGTGCCCGGCACAGTATAAATACTCAGCGTGTGTAGCTACTACCAGTCTTGAAAGCTCCCCGCAAACCCACCCCTGAAGTAGTTCTGATCTACAGAGAGCAACCAATTTTCACTCAGCTGTGATGCGATTCCTTTATTAATAGCAGTTGGTGCAAGAATGGCGTTCCTATTCTTTTATGGATAGCACTTGGACATGGCTTCATGGTCCATAGAGTGCACTCTTAGAAAGGTACCTACCTCTGTCCATGAATACGTTTGTGTTCTGTTGACCAAAAATAAGCGGTGTAGCCACGGTTTTGTTTTCTCTGCCTTAACTGTCAGGAAAACTAGACACCATGACCCACTGCTCATTTTGAGTGCCCCAAAGCATCTATTTCTTTCACTTCCTTAAATTGAAATATTTTTTCCCTAAACTAGCAATTCTTAATTTTTTTTCATGGAACCACTAAAACCAGCCAAGTATAGGGACTGAGAGGAATTGGGAGCTTATAGTCTTAAGAATACAGAAGCCCAAATTGCCTGTCAAACTTTGTATTTTAATTTGAAAATTTGTACGAATTTGAGCTTGAGCCTATTTTATATCTGTTGTTTTAATGTTCAATTAATGTTTAAACATTTTTTTAGAAAAAGGTTTATTTCATTTGAGAGAGGGAGAGAGGAGTTGGGCGGGAGGGAGGGAGAGAGAGAGAAAGACAAAGAGAAACAGATGTGAGAGAGAAACATTGACCCGTTGTCTCTCGCACATGCCCCGACTGGGGATTGAACCTGCATCCCAGGCATGTGCCCTGACCTGGCCTCCAGCACCCTCTCAAGAACCACACATTTTGGAAGATGAGGAACACAGATGAGAAACAAAAAATTTCCAGTGTTGGATTTCCTCTCCTTTTCCAGAATGATTATCAATCTTTAAAATACAGCCAATAGTGGGAGGGTCGTGAGTCCTCAGATGAAAATCAACTTGTCATTTGTTAATTATTGGACTATATTACTCTTTTAACAGTCTTTTATTAACCAAATGCACAGGACTATGTCCTGTGTCTCAAAG
>PVKM010037383.1:0-14443 GCA_004027735.1 Carollia perspicillata | reverse complement strand
TTCATCAGGGCAGGGCAACCCAGTTGCTGGGTTGTGACGCAGTATGTGGGGGTTGGGTCCAAGAGGGATCAGCAAGGTTTGTTCCGCTCTCTGTCAGATCCCAGACCCCTCTGCCTGCTCTCCCAAACTAACTGGACCCTTCTGGCGCTGATTCCCAGTGAGTGGGCTTATATGTGTTCTAGGGCCACTGTTGGTCTCTCCAACGAACTCTCCTGTGAGGCTGGGAGTCACTCCCTGCACCTCAACCCCCACAGGTGTTTTCAATCGATGTTTTCAGGCTTCATTTCCCAGCGCTGGGGCCCTGGGTTGTGCAATCCGTCTTCCTCCCTAGTTATCTGCATGAGAATGTGGGACCACCTCCTCAGCCACCTTGTGTGCTGAGCCCCACTTCACAATCGCCAGCCACTGCCTGGGCACCAGAGGTGCTTTTCACACCTAGTGCCTCTGCTTTTTGTGCCTCTACTCATCTCTGCTCGGCTGCTTGACTCCATCCCACTTACCAGTCTGGATGGATGTGTCTATTTTATCTCCTTGGTTGTCCGACTTCCTTACAGTTCAATTTTCTGTCAGTTTTGGTGGTTATTTTGTTTCTAAATTATTGTTGTTCTTATTTTGGTTGTGTGAGGAGGCACAGTGTGTCTACTTACGCCTCCATCTTGGCCGGAAGTCTGACATTTACTACTTCTTTACCAAAAGGAAACTCATGTCATGTTAGAAATGGGACAAAGAGAAACCTGAGAGACAAAATTCAAATTATCTTAGGTATATTCTGGAAATAATCCCAAATAGCTTAATATGTTACATATTCTTCCTCTGTAAAATAGGATAATACCGCATATCTTGTGGAATTACATGAGAATTAAGTGAAATGAAGTAAGCATAGCATCTCACCCACAGTAAGAACTCAATAAATGATGGGTGTGTTAAGGAGGGAGAGTTAACTAAGCAATGGTGTTTACGTGCTTGCTAGCACAAGGAAGCGCAGGAAAATGATTGGGAATCAAGGCAGACCAGTAGCTGAATTAATAATCAATAAGAAGAGGCTGTTTGACAAGAGTACAACATTCCAAATCAGGTGGAGATGCTTTTACTGTACATCACTGGAGTGTAACTTCGGTTTGGGGCTGCAAGACTGAAAAGCACTGAGAGAAAAACTAAATCAAAAAACACTTGACACTTCTGTGAGGTCAGCGAGGAGGAATGGAGAGAACCCAGGATTTGGCATAGAGAACCTGGACTTGAGCCCCTCCTCAGCAATTTCTAGCCACCTAATTAGAAATTATTACAAATACTCTAATAGATGACACATAACCTCAGTTTTCATATCTGTAACAGATTAATAATTTTTAAATTTCTGAGAATTTTTGTGAACCTACACTGGGCAAACTGCAAAACATATTAATCAGTTTACTTCTGATGACAAATAGTGGTAATTTTTCATTTTCACAGATGATATGGTTAGATGAAATGAGATAACATTACAGTCAGTGTTGCCAAGAAAAATCCTAAATATAAAATTGTCTAAATGATGACCAACTACTAATGACATTAGTAATTCCCTACTTGCCTGTACCTCTCCTGAAATTCATAGACTCATAATTTCCAACCTTTTTGGAAGGAGTCTCACGTGAACCGAGCACACACACTCACAGAAAGGGCTGCGTGGCATCCTTGACAAATGAAAGTGGTTTAAAATTCATTTTGTTTGATGCTTTGGAGTGTTGCAAAGTTAAGGTTCAGAAACACTAATTCAGGCAATTACATTTGGAGGATATTTTAGTTCTCATAAGATCCAGCGCAGGATCATAGACTGATTGATTTTTGAGATTCTGTCATTTAATCTATTTTTTTTCCAAGTTAAGCAGATGTTTTGAAGTAACTGAGATGTTGAAAATTTTGGAGCAGAAAATATGTCATCTCACATCATGTGTAGTTTAATTGGTGTGATTTTATTTATTTATTTTTACATCATTCCGCAAAACAGCTGAACTTAAAAGAACTCAATGAAGAAGAAAATTCTGATTTCTCTTCTGATGAGCTGTTTGTATAAGAGCTCATTTAAGTACTTTCAATATTTGAAGGGATTTAAGGGGAAAATGTGTCAGGATTAAAACATTAAAAATAGAAATATAAATTCCAAGGTTAAGTCCCTTGAGTTACTTGACATTTGAAGTAATTTCCCCCAAAGTAATTTCCTTTGTAAGATTTTTATAAATTTATGAGAGAAAATACCTTAACCTGCCTAGAGATTATTGTATCAATTAAGAATAAACAGGATTAGAGAAAGCCAAGCATTGCTTTGGAAATGAATCTACTGTAAGTGTGATGGAATCATATTCAAATTATTGGGTGAAAGAGTGAACATTTCCTGTCCTTTCTTCTTACTCAGGGCTTGAATAAGTGCAGCTGTAAGTGATTTTCCAGAGTCCTTGTTTGCATGTTACTTAATCCTTATGTCTTTGCCTTTTCTGTGGGACACTCCTATCCAAATACATGAACCCCAGATGGATCCCAAATTATTCATCTGAAATTCTGAAAACACTTTGTTTCCCTCATGTAGCTAACACCTCAAGAAAACAGTGTTTGAAGCTGCTACCTTATTCTTGGTTGTAGAGTCCAGATAGCCCATTGCAAAACATCGCGACATGTATAAGAATAACTTGCTCCTTTATTGGAAACCAATATATTTACTCCAGAGATTGATCACTCATGAAATGTGTTAAGAAGTTGTATGTTTAACAAAAAGAAACCTCACTCAAGTTTTAAGGTTTGCTGACCTACAGAGCCCTTTTTGCAGAACAGGTACCTTTCAGCGATTTCTCCATAACAGCATACATACCTATTTATGTACAGGCATATAAACACATACGCACCTAAATACAAATTGGACTTTCAGGTATTCACTGTAGAAAACTCATAGGATCAACAAGAAATCCCTCATGATAACTGGACCTCCACTGACTTCCTTTTCCTGGTCAAATGCTTAATATTTTTGGTTTGAGATGATCACTTTATTTTAAGCCTGAGAGAGCAGTTGACTTGCCCCTGGTCTAACGATACTGAGCAGCTGCCAAAGCCTGTTTCACATCCACAGGAGAAGATGACTCTGGAGAGGGGTCACATAACTGTGCATGTCTCTTTCAAGATGTCTCTTTGGGTACCATGTCAAAAAATGATTTGCTGAGAGGAGAGAAGGATCTGTGTTCAGTTTTTTTATTATGCCACTGTGCACAAAGGAGAGACTGTGTTAAAGAGTTGGGACTTTAAGAAAATTCTTGGTACTTAATTTGCATTTATAGTGCACCTAAAGCTGAAGGCAAATTTTTGGTTTGTTTTCTTTTTTTAAGCAAAATATACCAAAGGCAAATAAGTGAACTCCCATATAGAGTAAAATGTCATCTTGTCTTCTAAGTTCCAGGGTCAAAAGGGACATAACTTGCAGTGGGGGACACAGAAAGGGGAGATATAGTCCCTTTGACTAACAATAACTACAGCGTTCATTTCCTGATTATTTACCATGTAAAATGCTTAGCATACTATCTAGCACATACAAGATACTCAATAAATATCGGTTAAAAGAATGAGGACTAGGCACCGCCATGCTAAACATTTTATATCATTTATCTCATTTAATCTCACGTGGAGATGTACATATATTTTCATGATAAACATAAAGAAACTAAAACTTAGAGAGGTTAAGTAATTTATCCAGTGTCACACAACTAGTAAGCACGGCAGCCAGGATTCCATACTAAACTGATTCCAAAGCCTGTACTGAATATAACACCCACCTATACACACACACACACACACTCACACACACACACACATCTTTGAGTTCATTATCTTTTCAGATTTTCACTGTTTCAGACTTGTTTCAGTGCCTTTACAGCACTCCCCTTGTCAGATTTGTTCTATATTCATTTGATCTCATTTTAAAACATTTCCTGTACTAGACCCTGTTGTACTAGAACACCCACTTTATCTGGGAAATGTTCTTCCCATGATTCATAGAGCATCTTAAATTCTATCATCCCAGAAAGCCTTCTCTGAATATTTGGTATTTTCCCTGGCCTACCAACACGACCAACTCCCTTTTCAGTTATTCATTAATTCAGTATGTATTACTCCCCCTCCAATTCACTAATCTCATTTTCATTTAGTCAAAGTTGTAGAACTTCGAATTAGTTTGTCCAACTTTGCCTACACCACACCCATGAGAGGTGAAGTCTCTGCCTCTGCTTAGTGACTTCCACAGAGCTGGGCATTCACTGTGGTCCGACTGCCTGGGAGAACACCAGGAAGGTGCTGTGAGAAGTCACAGCATAGATGTAGGCAGAAAATGACCCATGTCTGTTTAACAGTACTCACACAGCGCTTACCATGGTCAGGGCGTTATGGCCAGGCCTCCGGGTGTTTAAATAATGAGTGGAACACAGTTCCCGCCTCCAACAAACATAATAATGTAATGATTATTCCTCCTGGGGGAATGAACCTACTGCACAAATGTCTGTTTAAAAAAAAAAGACATGAGTTAATATGAACGTGCTGAGCCTTTAAAGGAAAGAAATGTCATAGATAGTTGAAAAATCAGAAAAGACTTCATAGAGAAAGGTAAATTTCACCATACGCCTTTGCAGGGTGGCAGGAACAGTCTTACTGAAGGACGTGGACCCTCACCCCCAGTCATACAAGGCTATTTCATCAAGTCAAGATAAGGAGGACGTGGTAAGGGCCAGGCTCTGTAGAAAGAGATGCTATAGAAATGCTAAGTAAAATGTCAGCTGTTGTTTAGATAGAGCTAACCAGGATGAGTCAACTACCCTTCCCTACTTGCATTATTACCGTCCCACACATTGTGGGATGGTGTTGGGGTGAGTAAAAAGCAATCCCATTTACCTTTGTTGAGTCATCTTTATACCCTTTTCTATTACTTATCTTACTTTGGCCCCTAAATTCTCACTTTATGCTCTCAGCCCCTGATTTGGGGTCAAGAAGCACAAACAGCCAACTGAGTGATGTGGGGTCTGTAAATGGAAACTCGGAGGGGTCTCTCACAGTGCCTCAGTGAGCCAGGGACCATGCCAAGCACATGGATGAGTTTGCCCATCTGCTCCGGGCTTCAGCCTCCAGCAGGCCTCCCTCTCCTGGGTAATCATGCAGGCCGAGACGTCTCGGGCCCAGAAGAATGCCCTGGGTCACAGCCTGTGCAGTGCTGTGCCAGTCCCCAGTGACAGCCCGAGAGCAGGAAGGGATGAGAAATGCACAAACTGAATAGACCTTTTCCTGATGATAATTAATTGAATCTGGGCACTGACAGGGTTTGGCTGAGTAGCTTTCTTCCCATCACATGCAGCTCTGCTCTGCCAGATTTCTTCTGTCATGATCATTCCACCCAGGTAGTGCTGAACTTTTTCATAGAGTGAGTTCTTGAGTAAAGATCAAGGAACCTGGGAACTGGTTTCATCTGTGCCATAAACTTGGCAAGTCACAACATTTGTGGTTATCTTTGCTTCATTTATAAATTTGGAAGAATGCCCATCCTGCCAGTCTCTGTGAATTTTGTATGAGACTGTAAAAAATCACGTAACAGCTGAGAATACCCTTTGAAGGGTTAAAAGTGTACTAAGTATTAGAATTACTAGAGTCTTACCATAAAAACACATAAGTGCAAAGAATACCACCCATGAAGGCAACAAATGAAAGGTACAATGTGGGAACTTGCTAAGCAGCCTTTCCATTTACACAAGAAGTGTAAATTGTAGTAAGGTGTGATGTGATTGTTATTCTTGTAGAGGAGGGGCTGGAGATGAGATGTGAGGGAAATGGGTGTGAGGGGCAGGTACTTGAAGGGCAAAGAAGGATCTACACGGCTTAGTTGATATGAATGCTCACAACATGGTCTGTGGCGTTGAGCAGTGAAGTTGACCACATAGAACAAAGTAATCTGTGGAGCAGGCATAAGAGTAGGGATTCTCCATCGGTGATTCCTTTTGTTCTCTGGCCAAGCCTGTCATTGCTGGTTGTGAAGTAGGAGCAACACTTGCTTCCTAATTCCACCTCCTCACCTCCACCACCAGGGATTAGGGCTCACTTGAAGGGAAGCCCAGAAAGCAGGAGTGAGGACTTTGTGATGCAGTGGTCCTGCCCCTCCTCCACACCTACCTTGGCAGATTCGGTGGAGTTTTGCTTTCCTAGGAACTCTGAGAACTCATTAGCAGATATCAAGACTGTGCCTCTGCATTCTCTTGATTGATTTCCTTCATCGGACAGGCCTGATAGGCAAGTCCCTGGGCTGTGGTCTTGGATTTCATGCTGGCCCTGGGGTCAGCTCCAGGCTTCCACCTCTCCTAGTCTGAAGCAGAACTGCAAGTACAGGAGAAAGTCTTTCTTAGACCCACAGGACATAAGCCTCAGTGGAACTTTTCAAGGCCCAGCCCCTGGCTGCTGGGATTTCTTACCAAGTAGGGATCAGAGGCCTATTTCTTAATTTAGGTTACTTCCCAAGACGAGATTCAACCACTTTCTTAGCAGCACTTTTTTGTTCTTTACTCAGTTTTCTGCTGGCTTACAGTTTTCCTCAAGGTAGCGAACCAGTATTTTTGTACTCCATTCCCATCTTCCACTCACTGCCCTTCCCTGATGGATTAACCCAGGGTTTCAGCAGAGCCACCTTCAGTGGCCTGTGAGTGAAGCTGCACACTGGCCACATGTGCCCCTTTCACCACCTGACTAAAGAGGACCCAGCTTAGAAGCTGCAGACTCCTTTTCTTTTCATAGAACGTTTTCTTGGGAAATTTTAGGCAAGTGCCGTTCTCGTCCCTGAAAGCTGTTCTGCATTGGGGAAGCCTTGGTCACCCAAACGTTGTGTGATGGCCACGCTCCCAAACCATCCAAAATGCATCAGTGCACCAAGACAGTCTGCTGAGATGTTATTGTAGTTATATAGACTAATTACATAAGTACTGCCATGACCCTGGGTAGAATCTCATTAAAAACTGTATGAAGAACAATTGCATTGTGGTAGAGAATATCCGTTTTCTTCCAGTTGACTATAATCCATATAATAGAGCATCGGTCTGAGCATAAATGGTGGGGTTGCACTGGCGTCCTGATAAAATGTATTTGGAATATATATTTAGTGCAGCATTGGCTCATGTGGGGCATGCTAAAAAATCTGATTGGGGCAGCTCCAGGTTTTTCCACCTCATGAGGAAGTTGCTTGCTGTGCTGAGCAGATTGTTGTTTGATCCTACTCCTCCTGGGAGAGACACTTGGCCAGAATGGATGGGGCACACTATGGCAGTTTGACCACATGGCGACTCTGACACACACACACACACAGGCACATACAAATTCAGGCTAAACGAACATTCCCCTTCAGCCTTCACCCAGGGTGGGTAAAGATAGAATTGGTCATGGGGTTTTTATTCCCTTATTTTTAAAGAGATAGTGGGCAAGCCCTTTTTTAGTATCAGAATATTTTTGGTTGGTGGCATGTGAATTATCCCTTCAGCCCTACTGAATATCTTTCACCACAATAAACAAGAGCCATTCTAAACAGATTGTAGCCTAATTCTCAAATGCATTGAGGGCAATAATATCTAATATACTTGTACCACCTTACTGTATCTAAGTTGCTTTCATGCACATTATGACATCTGGTTGTAGAAAATTCAATAATTCCTGTTTAATTATCCAGAGCACAAACTGTTTAATACTTGAAATCTGAAAGCAGCAGGAATTATTTTGCTTATAAATATTTTATTATAGCCCTGGTCAGTGTGGCTCAGTTGACTGGAGCATTGTCCCATAAACTGTAAGGTCACAGGTTCAACTCCGGGTCAGGGCACATGCCTAAGTTGTGGGTTCAACCCCAGGTTGTGGGGTATACAGGAAGCAACCAATTGATGTTTCTCACATCAGTGTTTCTCACTTTCTCTCTCAGTTCTCTCTCTCAATCTAGAATCAGTGGCTATATCCTTGGGTGAGAATTAAAAACATTTATTTTTTATTATAAAAAAATCATACCATAGAACATTTAGAAAATGTGAAAAAACCTTATATTTTTGGCACCTTAATACACTAATATTTTCGGTCTTATTTTCTTCTAGTCTTTTTTTCTTATGCATTCCTATATATATAATCATAATGCTAACATTTTTACAGTGCTTTTCCACTATAGATTTCCAGACTGAACCACCTAAGTTTTATCTGGTCTCATGCCATGTTTAAAGCAAGAAACCAAGATTACCCAAACTTTTTTTACTTGAAGGGCATTATATGGAAGATTATATATCCCATTGTTCAAAGTCAGTTCACTTTGCCCATAATCAAAGTGTCAAAAAGATGGTGAGGAGAGTGTTCATTCTGTTAAACACCCAGCTTCCGTCTCTGGTTATTAAAACAGCTGAGCAAGGCAGCTGGAAAAAAGCATTTGAGAATCTTAAGATTGCTGCTGCTGATAAGGATCTCCCAGTTGTGTGTCGTTGTTCAAGATCTCTTCATCATCTCAGGATGCCAGGTCCCAAGCTGAGCTCACTGTTGGGACCCAGACCCATTGGAAGGGAGTGCTGGGCCTCTCTCTGCCTGTGTCATTTAGGAGCTGTTGGTGAAATTTAGGTTAAGGGTCTCAGTTGATGTCTCTCTTAATGTGACCCTGCTCAGGGGTGTGTGTGTGTGTGTGTGTGTGTGTGTGTGTGTGTGTGCCCCTCCAGGAACCTGTCATCAGCTTTTTTTCCCCAAATCCTCACCCAAGGATGTGTATATTGATTTTATGGGAGAGGAAGGGAGAAAGAGGGGGAGAGAGAAAGAAATAGAGAGAGAGACATTGATTGGTTGCCTCCCACATGCGCCCCAACCGGGTATCAAACCCACAGCCTAGGTATGTGCCCTGACCACGGATTGAACACACACCATTTTGGTGTGTGGGATGACACACCAACCAACCGAGCCATGTGGCCAGGGCTCTGTCATCAGCTCTGACTCTAGTGTAATTCAAGCACTGGGGCGCATCTGTGAGAATGTGCGTTTTAAAGAGTGATGCCAGTTTCCTCCCCAGACTAGGAACTGCTCCCCTTTTCCTTGAGGAGAAGAGTGGGATTAAGGTTTCATTCAAGGAGGCACATATTTTCCTTCCCCCTTGTCCCTCCAATCTCATCATTCTACATAAAAATGTCAAGCACTCGGGCCTCTAGGCCAGAGATCTGAATAGGCTTCTTCAGAGGTTGTACCAACTGCTGGTCCCTTAGCTGGGAGAGCTGAGACCCCTGAGCAGTGGGCCTGTATTTATAATGAGAATCTGCAGTATGAGAACCTCCTAGCCTTCCTGCATACCAAGAGGAAGAAGGAAGCAGTTAGAGAATCTGAGGCATACCTTTGTTGAGCAGCTCATCCATCATGAGGACCAATACAAGTTCCAAAAGACCCGGCTGCCTAACAAGTGCCTCCCACTCCTCAAGCCATATTTTCCATGCAGCATGCAAATGTATTCTTTTCTTCTTTCAACATTTTTTTCAAGTAAGCAGAGTTCCCTGAAGTGCATTTACTCTCCAAATATGTACACAGCAGGACCTGAGAGATGACTTCTGTCTGTAATGGATGCCTTGTGTCCAAGGTACTTTGCTGTGTATCCTGCTTTTCAATTTAGGACTCCGAATGCATGATTAATGTGTGTTTAAACAGTCCTTGCCTAATCGGACTGGTTCACCTTTGGTGAGTACGCAAGGCAGACTTGCAGAAAACACCATCGGCATGTGTGGAATAATCCGACCACTCCATCATTGCAGAGGAGCGAACATTGTGAGGCTCATATGGTGCCTGCCCAACCCTGTGCTTTCCACTGAGCTGCCCCTGACTTCTCAGTTTTCAGAGCCTGGTTTCAGTCTCGGTATGCAGCATGTGTTCAGTGTGTGTTGAGCATCTACGAGCAAGGCTCCATGAGGTTGAGAAAGGAGAACTGGATGTTGTCCCTACCAGAAGGGAGCTGACAGTCTAGTAGGAAATGGAATAGTCATGGTACTGGGCAGAAGGTTAGGAAGGCCTTGGGACTGATTTAGGAGAGGGATGGAAAGCCCGTTGTGTGAAGGGACTCCCACAGACAGTGAGTAAATGGCACTAGGTGGACTGAGAGGAAGGCAGGGAGTAAGGAGCTGGCAGTCATTGCTGGGGTATCAGGAGCTTTGTGAGGGGCTTTGCAAGGCCTTCCTTTCTGAGTCATCCACACAGGCACCGATGTAAGCTCAGTGTCTGTGGTGCCCCCATCAGTGAGCCCGCTGAGTTCTTTCCTGTGGCTTTGCCTCCTGACTAATGGAGCCCTAACCCTGCTTGCTGCTGGTCTGGGCTGGTACGGGTGGGGGAAAAGTGTC
This sequence comes from Carollia perspicillata, assembly GCA_004027735.1. Taxonomy (NCBI): domain Eukaryota; kingdom Metazoa; phylum Chordata; class Mammalia; order Chiroptera; family Phyllostomidae; genus Carollia; species Carollia perspicillata. The sequence continues at coordinate 4,076 of PVKM010037383.1, read as the reverse complement.
CCAAGAGGAGGTCCCCAAGTTCTATTATTTTATTCATAAAACTGTGATTTGAACCTAATGATCTGTGGACAGATGGCAAATAGGAAAGAGAGAGGCTAAGGTGGCTGACCCTGAACCTTTGGTTATTTTCATACCATTTGCAACCCTTGAAGGTCCGTAGAAAATATACAAGTGACTCGTTACAGAGTCTGAACCCTTAAAGTGGGTCATGCCTGAAAAATGTATGAGGACTCTTGCTCTGAGGCATGTATGTGGGGGGACAGTGTCAGGTCTGTCCTTTTCTGAGAATTCTTAGAACCAGTTGCATATAAATAGAGCCTGAAAAAAATGGAACATGGCTTGAAGATATCTTCCATACATAGAGAGAGTACTGGGGGGTGTGGGTGTGTTATGCATACTTTGAAAAAACTACACCCTCTTTGTACAAACCACTTTAGAAGTTAGGCTCAAAATTACTATATGATGCTATCACCGAATTACTGAAATGTTGTCCTCAAGGAGTATTTGACATTTGGTAGAAATCTTAATATATTGAAGTAAATATGTCAAAAATTCAAACATTTTAAACTCTTTATTTATTTTTGAACTTAGAAGAAAGGATAGCTTCAGATAGGTTTTTCCCCCTCACTTAAAAATAACCGATGCTGTCAGAGATTAACACCAGAGAGGCCTCAGGACTCCTACCTCGATATCCTAACAAAGCTCCCAGCAGCAGCCAGGTGTTACAGCCCAGTACACTTTCAGTCCCTTTTATCCTGTCAACTTGGTTATTTGAGGTTATTTTGGAAAATACCACATGGGACAGTGATTATGTATTCAGAGTTTTTAGTTAAACCACCTGGATCCAATTCGCAGCTATGTTACTTACTGTGTGATAATACACAAGTTACCTCCCTTCTCTGCATTTAGTTTTCCCCCCTGTTAAATGAGTATGGTGAACTCACTTAACAGGTGGGAAAACTACTGTCATAGTACGTGTTTCATAGGTTGCTGTGAAGATTAAAGAGTACGTGCGAAATGCTTAACGCAGTGCCTGACGCGCAGTTATCACTCAGTCAGCATTAGCTTATTTTCTCCTTCCCTTTCCACTCCTCCCCCCATTTGACACCTTCACTTGTGGGAGAATGAAGCCCAAGGAGAGCTATTTAAAAGTCCTCAGCTTGACCACTTGTTAGCTTTTGCTAACAGCTGGGGTAAAGCTTTTTAGTACTAGAGGTGTTTGAAATGTAGTAGGGTTGAGCTATCTCGATTTCTCTCTCTCTCTTTTTTTAATTTATTGATTTTGAGAGAGAAAGAGAAACATCAATCTGTCGTTCCACTTAGGTATGCATTCATTGGCTGATTCTTGTATGTGCCCTGACTGGGGATCAAATATGCAACCTGGGCGTATTGGGATGACGCTCTAACCAACTGGATTCCCCGGCCAGGGTCACTCTCTTAACTTTCAAGCATCCCAGCTGCATCTGCCTCAGTAACAAGAAAATTGAACTTATCAAGACTTGAACTTTTCGAGGACTCTGCATTTTCTGTGAGACACGCTGTGCAGCTGTGCTCACCCCCCCGCCCGCCCCCCGTGGTGATGTTTCTCCTCCCTTTGCCGTTCTGAATCACTGTCAGCAGTTCAACCGACTCATTCTCTTGCCTCCTTCTCTGTCTTCTGTCATCGTTTTTTCATTCTTCTTTTTGTTTTTCATTCCTTCATATTTCTCGAAAGCACCTTAAAACCAGGGATCATGAGACCATCATCTGAAAATCTAAATTTTAAATTTCACATGGATTTTTTGGTAAAACAACACCTAAACTCAGTAGGAAGACAGTTTTTACTGTCAATTTTTGCCTAACTCGAGGTTATCAGCATGATATTGAAATGATAGCTTCTAAATATATGGCGTTTGGAACACAGTATAAATAGAAATTTCTGTAGCCACGCATGGCATTTTGTAATTTACCACTCTTATATTTCGTAGCCAATATTCTTCACATACACTCCCTGATCCAAGGTAAATATCCAGCAGCCATCCCTGTGTTTAAAATGAATCATTCAAGACTTTGCACCAGGAAATTGAGATTTTAGAGGATCTCATATAATGAAGCAGAAGTCACTGACGTACCAGTAGTCTTTAACTTCAACTCAAATGATAATTTTAAAAGCAGTCAATTCTACAGATATGGGGAAGAACTTTTTTTCCCTTTCCAGGCCAATCTACCCCAAAATGACAAAGTAGAAATTTAAAAGTTTATACTTTTTTAGCTTATAATGAAACAGGAAAAGTAGTTTACTGTTTGAATTGCTGTTATACAGTGTTTTAAAGACTGAAATTGCCTATGAGACTTCCAAAGTATTGGTTTGGCCAAAAAGTTCATTTAGTTTTTTTCCATACAGTGGCATTAGTAGTGCTTAGTTGTCTTTAACTTTACTTGAAGCAATTTGTTAGATTGTATTGTGACAGCTGTCATATCAGTGTGCATTTTTTAAAATGATCAAAATTGGGGAATTTTTGTGCAGACATTTTAATATTGAAGGTGGAACAAAATACACAACATTTCCAGCATATTATGCTTTATTATTTCAAGAAAGTAAAGACACAACTGAAATGCAAGAAAAAAAATTTGTGCTGTGACCAAACATGACAAAAATGGTTTGCAAAGTTCCTTGGTACTATTGACATTTTGGCCAAATAATTCTTTGCTGTGGGGCTGTCTTATGCATTGGAAGATTTTTAGCAGCACCCCTGGCCTCTACCTACTAGAAGCCAGTAGTAGCAGGAGATAGCTGACATAAATCAAAATATCCAAATCAATAGTTATTGGTGAAAATGAAAGATGTGTCTTTCATTTTACAGAAAAAAACTAAATGGACTTTTTAGCCAACACAGTATCTTCTGTAAATAGCTTCAGTAAATAAGTTAACGAAGTTATTGTTCAGTTTCTCTGTCCTTCAAAATGAGCTAGGTGTGTTTGAGGGACAGAGAGGAGGAAAGAAGAGAACAAGATGAGTCTGAGACCCCCTTCTATACTGGAGACCCCCTGCTCCATCTAGCAGGGCTCTTGTTTTTAAACTTTTCCCCCAAGCACCCCAGCCTTCAACCCTTCCCTCTTGAGCACAAGACAATCTAGCCTCTGCTCCCCTCCTCCCCCAACCTCCCGGACATACCTTTCATGTTTACTATTGCATTTTACATTAATGTGTCAGAGATGTCCCAGAGCCTGTGTGCTGGGATGGAAGGAGAATTAACAGTGGATCTGAGCCTTGACGTTCCTTGTCTAAAAAGTGGAGAGGATTAGAAATAATGTGTATAAATAAAGCCCTGGCCCATAGTTAGTTCAGACTCCGCCATCCTGAAACACATCCCTTTCCTTCCTGTTATTTTCACATGTATAATGAATATATAACTATGACAAGAAAAACTATTATAAGTATTTATAATCATGCTACATACACACACACATACACATATCCCACCTCATTATGGGGAAAAGAATCCTGCAGTTGAACAGTCCAACAATTCTGCCTTTGTTGTGATGAGCAGAGAACTGGACAGAGCTGCACATTTGCAGCAGTCAAGAGCTGGGAGGGAGGGAGGTGGGGAGGGGACTAGTGCTAGGGGCTGTGTGGGACTGGAAGAGGGAGACCTGTGAGGAGGAGTGATCTGGGTAGCTGCCTGAGGAAGTGAGACTTCGGGGAAGATGTTTCTAAAGTACTTTCAGGGAAAGTTTTTCTATCCGTCCTGCTGTGTACCAATCCTCCCGGTCCCTGAGCACTCTCACAAAGGTTGCGTCACCCTTCATTCAGCATGTGCTTGGGGTTGGACGCACGTGCTTGTGCGTGCATTCAAAGTCACATTGAATGTGACTTTGTTGTGTCAGTGTCCTGGCGATGACACAGAGCGTGAGTGTGGCAGGTGTAAAAAGCCTCTGGTTCCAGCACCCTCATTCATACCGGTATTCTAAGTAACAGGTAAACATAAGTTCATATTTTTTAAAAAACTAAATTGAGACTTCCTGAGTGGTAATTTCAATGAGTTCCCCCTGCTTACAACTGACTATGGACTTTGGCTTTTGTTTGGTACTCTTAG
>PVKM010037382.1:0-14465 GCA_004027735.1 Carollia perspicillata | reverse complement strand
AAAAAAAACTTAGTGAAGTGCTCTCTGATGCTGACCTTTCGACCTGGCCCTGGCAGAGAACCAGAGACAGGACTGGCCCATGTTGAATAAATGAACACCTTAACACCTTTCCATATTTTAGGAGCTCCTTAAAGTTTGTACATTTGCCCCTCATTTTGAGCACGTTTCCAGCTTCCTCTTTCAAAACACTCATACTGTTGGACTGGGTCCCAAGGATGTGCCAATTTTGAAATTACATGAAATCGTCCAGGTAAAGTGGGTGGATGGAAAACCATTGCTTAAGGTATTTTTCTTCATGAGAGTATTCACATTTAACAGACTCTTAAAGATCAAAAGATGTGCCCTGCCCATCTTTTTGGTTAGAGTACTATTTCATATACCAAAAGGTTATTCGTTCAACCCCCCAGTCACGGCTCACACGTAGGTTGTGGGTTTGAACCCTGGTCAGGACACGTATCTAGGTTGCTGGCTTCATCTCTAGTCAGGGCATGTATGAGAGATAACCAATCAATGTTTCTCTCTCATATTGATGTCTCTCTCTCTCTCTCTCTCTCTCTCTCTCTCTCTCTCTCTCTCTCTCTCTCTCTCTCTCAAATCAATAAACTTATCCTCAAGAGAGGATTAAAAAAAGATCAAAAGCCATAAGAGACCCAAAAATGGCATTATAAGGTAGAATTAAAGGCATCAGAGAGATTAGAACATCAAGACTTTTATTTCTGATAGGGCAGGCCGACTGATCCCGGATCCTGTCTCATCGCACCATTTAGTGGCTGCTTATTCTTTGTGTCCGACTACAGTACAAGGACAGAGTGTAAAATGTGGGCAGATGTGTGACAAACTCAGAATGGGAATAATAAGAAAAATACTCATCAGTGCGTTTACTTTCCTGGTTAGTTTCCCAACATATTTCTTCATGGAGCTCATGTATCATAGTATTTCAGATGAAAGAAAATCACAAGATGCCTCTAAAGTTGCAGTCCTCTTTTTTCCCCTAAATTCCAAATGCCACTCCTTTACGCTATGTTAATGTTCCTTATATCCTTTTCATTCCTATTCCATCTTTTCAAACATCATTCTTCACATCAATGTCAGATTTTCAAGTACTAGTTACAGCACTACCTTGTCTTTCTGCTGTCAAGGGCTGAAAGTCGCCCTGCCATCTATGGGTTAATGCATGGCTTCATGTCACCTATTCTTATCTCATCCATCCTTGTTACTCATCATTTCTCAGCAGTAGACTTGCTGGGCTTGTTAAATTGGGCACCTCCTTTTGCTCTATCCACTTCATCCAAAAGCCTATTGGCTCAGGCTTGTTGGCAATATTGCAGAAAGTAGAAAAACTAAGAAAACCTGAAAATACCAGTAGCTGCCATATTGGTCCTAGTTTCTCCACTTCTAGACTTCTTTCACCTAAGAGAAGTGAAACTCCATTGTTTAAGCCTCTGTTGTGTTCATTGTTGACTACTAGCAGCTGAATGCAATTCTTAAGTGACACAAATACATGAAAATAACTAATTTTACCTGTATTCATATTTAGGTATTCATATTCAGAGACATGTGATACCTCTCTAATTATTTGGTTTTTGGTTTCTTGGTTTATTTGTTTGCTTGAAATGTTGCACTGAAAAATCTGAAATTCTAAAACAATCTAATTAAAATGATAAAACCGCTCTCTGACCCTTAATTTGGAAGGTGCTACCCACACAGAAACCCCAATATTCATCCCTGGGCTCTCTTTTCTCTTCTCTAGCTGTGTTCTGCCTGCCAAGTCCCTAAAGAGGAAAACTCATATAAATACACAATCATATCTTCTTCCCATTGTGTTGCTTGCTAATGTGGTCTTGGGTGGTTACCAATCCTTTCTGTGAATTTGCAAATATGTAGAGGCACAGCCTGAGTGCAGAAAGGCAGTCCCCAAAATTGTTTTCTTAATTTTCTTTCAGACTATGGAAATTTAAGAATTGTGGGTGGAATAATAAGTGAGTAAATGAATCATAAACCAACAGTGAAATTTTTATATTAAAAAAGAGAGAATAAGGACAGATAAGACACCATAAGAGCATGAGCAGGTAGAAAGATTTGATATGAGGAAGCTCCAAAGTTTCACATATGTTTACATAATGTAAACTGAGGAATCTTTTTAAAATGTTACATGATTTTTGGGAATACTCTATCACCTTTGATCCTTACCACTCTCAGTCCTTGAAGCAATAGTTATTGGCATATTGGGGACTACTAGTGTTTATATTTAAGAAGTCTATACTTTAGGGGGGAAAGGCATTGAGCTCAGAATTTGGGGGCAATACTATAAAATAGAAAAAGGATCTTTCCCTTCAAGAGAGGGAAATGATGAGACTGAGACATTGTGGCTGCAGAGACAGGAACACGGAATCTATACCCTAGGGAGAAACCTGGAGAGTTCGAAAAAATGAGTGATGAGTTTTCCCTGACATATGATGGAAGAAAGACCCATGTCTCATTTTCTTGGTAGTTTTTCAGATTGTGTCAAAGTAAGAGAATGCTGGAGAGGAGTAGCCATGGTCAGCTCACTGTGACATAAAAGCCAAGGGAAACTTTTCATGACCCAAAAGTGTCATGTGGATGTTGCCTGTGCGTATGCAGAGACAATCACTGAGCAAAAGGGAGAGACAGAGCAGCAGAGGCCGGCGTCATCTCGGTGGTGCAAGGCTATGAGCATCATTTGATAGGTGCCCAATAAAGATGTTTTCGAGTAGTACATCCAGACTGATGTGCAAAAGCCTGTCATGATTGATCCTGTAGGCAAGAAATAATCCTTACACGGCTTTCTCTTAAGTGTGAACCACTCGGGGAGAAGTGATACATTAAGTGCCCCAACATTTTATGTGAAGACACATAGGAGGTTGACATTCTGTTGGGCTGGGACCATTTTAGAAAAATGGGAATTTGAGAGGGATCAAGAAAATCTAAATAGGCAAAGAGGGTTGGGTCTTGCTCTAAGATGACAGTGAAGTCAATCCTAAACCATGAACCTTGTTTATATTAATAAATCCAGAATCAATATTAGAACTGTTTGTTAACATCTCTGTCCACAGATTGTATTTATACCTTAGTGTCTCCCAATTTTTCCTGTAACAAAATAAGATTAATGCATTGTACACGCACATACACGTATACACAAGTTCATTCACACGCTCACACACATACTCTCACGTACACATGCACTAAACTTTGAGGTCTCCATGGGATTACTGAATATTAAAACAAACCTCAATGAAATAGGTATCCTATCATTCAGATGCCAGGTTTATAGGCCTTTCTTGATAGTCTTTCACCAAGATGCCATCATGGATGCATTTGTGATACTTCTTTGTTCACAGAAAGATCAATGACTTTTTAATGCTAGTGTAAAAATGGAGGAGGCAGCAAAAGAGGAGAGAAAATAGACTCTAAGATAATAAGATAGTTTTCAAATTAAATACAAGAAAGATCTTCTTAGCCATGTCAGCTGTTCAATAGAGATATTTACCTCTCAAATGGATGAATGTCGTATCACCCTCCAAAGATTGCTGACATCAGGGGTGCTGTAGAAAAAAAGATTCTTTTAAAGATCCTCAGTTGGTACTCTGACCAGCATGGCTCATTTGGTAGAGCGTTATCCCACAAAGCAAAAATTTATGGGTTCAGTTCCCAGTCAGGGCTCATGCCTGGATCGCGGGCTGGTCCCCAGCCCATGCAGGTTCATCGATGTTTCTCTCCTTCTCTTTCTCCCTCTCTTCCCTTCTCTCTAAAAACAAATAAAATCTTTTTTAAAAAGATCCTCAGTTGGATACAAGAACCTTGGGCAAAACCCAAGAGGGTTTCTGTTTAGCTTCTTGGTTTTACTCTTCTACCTCCCATGTGAAGGACACATCCTGATGAAAACCTCTTGCACATATCACTGGCTCTACAGCCTCTGTGAAACGCATTCTTTCTCTGGACATGCATGTTTCCAGCCACACACACATTGACATTGAGGCTTTTAGAATATCATTGATGTCAGCAAGACAGGTATTTAGGACAACTGCATTTTTAAGGTGTCTCTGGTGACTACGTTTTTCATTAGGGTTTCCAGTTGCACTGGGTATAATTAGTCCTGAGGTTATAATCTTATTCAGAATAATGAAGCGTCAGAGGATGCTACTAAATTAATCTTCTGGCTATGAGGATGTCACTCCAGAGACTAGGATGCAAACATTGTGGCTACTATTGTCTTTGTAATGACTCTCAAAAATATGTTAATAAATATTGGGTTTCACAATCCCCAGGCAAATAAATATTTAAGTGTAACAGTGGGCATTTATCTAAAAGCCATGGGCTCAGTTTCATATATTATGATTTGAGGCATTATATGTATAATGATTTACCCTTAAATATCTCCCACAATACATTGCCTTAAAGTCTGCTATACAACCATTAAAATCCTATCCTGATTTCCAGTTAGACATCATAAATTAAACAGACACGTTTATCTCTTATTCCCTCTTGAAGCTCCTCTATACTGAGACATCAGAAGAAGCAAAAACCAATAATGAGAGAAAGATAAGAGCCAATTAAAAATGTCAACAAAACTTGAAAAAAATGGAATATGATAAGCAGGGGGTTACTTGCTGAGCATCTCAGAGGAAGTTGACACCTGAGTGCCTTCAAAAAATAGACAAATATTGGCAAAACAATTTATGACAAAGGCCTGGAAAGGTTTAAAATTTAGTGACACTGCCATCTTGGATGATTAAAGTGCCAATTAGGGCTTAAAATTGGAGGATAGGTAGAAAGTCTTTGTGGGAACAACTACCAACCCACGTGTCAGTCCTTACCTTGTGTAGCCCAGGGAGTAAATTTGCCAGTGTGGGTCCAAAGATGAGAGACTTGTTTCCTGAAGCAATGAGACCATAAAAGCTCTGACCTTAATTAAAAAGGATAGTGTTACCTAAAAGTCAAAGTAAAAATGCTGCATCAAAAACAGATGAATGAAAGGCTGTATAACGAATTAAACAAATTAATGAGCTTCTGGCCTACTCTTCCTTATCTTCCATTATGCAGGAAAATCAAGCTTTCACCTTTTGAGTTAGTATCTGAATGACGCAGGAAACACTCTGTTCTAAATGAAAAAGCTATCACCCCACTTTGGCCAGGTAGCTCAGTTGGTTAGGGCATCATCCTGACACACCAAGATTGCAAGTTCAATCCCCAGTCAGGGAACATACAAAAGTCAAATGATTACATAAAGAAGCAGAGCAACAAATCAATCTCTCTCTCTCTCTCTCTGTCTCAAATCAATAAATAAAAAAAGAAAAAGATGTCACCCCTTGATTAAACTAGAGTGACAACCACCATTTTACCATTTGACAGACCCTTCTTATGAACACTAAATAAATACAGTACTAGACTAGATTTTAGTGCCTCACTCTTAATTATAATTTGATTGCAGTAATCACCAGATGTTTGTGGAAAGCCTGAAAAACAAGAATGAAAGAAAGATCAAAGCAAAAGATTAAAAAAAGACCAAGAGAAGCACAGACAATGTAAGAATCAAAAGAAAACTTCTAAAAGTCTAAAATGGCTTTTTCCAGAGAGAAGACTGAAGACACTATTTATGAAATGAACTTTGGCTGAATTGCAAAAGGAACATTCAGAGAAAAAGGAAGGGCTACTGGAAATAAAAAACTTCAGAGTAGAAATGTAAAAGTTCAACCCAAGAAATAAAAGTTAAAGAAACCTCCGAAAAAGCAGAACAAGAAGACAGAGATAGTGAATAAAAAGAGAAAGATAAGAAAACCTGAACATCAGTCCAGGACTATAGCACAAGGGTAACAGGAATTACAGAAAATGGAGAAGAAATAAAACTGAATCAATGTTATTATCAAGAAATAATGCAAGGAAATGCCCAGATCTAAAGGACATGTTTTCAGAGTTTTGAAAAGACCCTGCCAAATATCATGCAAAATAAGTGAGAACAGACCCTCAGCAAAAAAAATATAATTACGGAGTTCTCAAAGGTAGAGGCTAAAGAGCCTTAGTTTCCACGGATGAAAAAGGAAGGAGGTTTGGAAACACATCTTCTTCCTAAGGAGGAGATATTTGAAGCTAAAGGAAAATGGAGAAAAGTTTCCAAATTCATAAGGAATATAATCTTCTACTTAGAATTTAATATTCAGTCAAACAATCAAATATGAAGGGAAAATAAAGACATATTCAGGCATGCTGAATTTCAAAAAATGTATCTTCCATTCATCCTTTCTCAGAAAGCTACTATAGAATATTTTCTGCCTGAACAAGAAAGATGTAGACCCTGAGATTCATGGGGCTTCAACAGAGGAGGAGGCAATGAAACTCTACGAATGATGGGAAGGGAAATCCTAACATTATAGTTGTGTCCAGAGTGTATCCAGTCGAGACTGAAGCAAGGCGAAAGAGGACTGAAGGGTAGATGTCTCCAAAGGAAAAAAATACAACTGACGTTTATTATATAACACATCACTATATTTAGAGATGATCGGTTCTATCAGAAAATCCTGAGATGAATGATAAAACTAAACAAAGACAATTATTAACTTAAGAAAATAGAGAAAGTTTGCGAGAATTACATGTTAAACACGGTCCATGATTATGTAGTGTATTATAATGTTGATAGACTAGTAGTAGCACTTGGTGTGGCTATTGGGTTTCTATCATTGTGCCACTTATGCTCAAAAACACTCTCTCCAATCACTTTGTGGGTATTGCACTCTGTTATTACATATTGCCATTATGCCTCTGTGTGTGTGTGCACCTCTTGTCCTTCCACCTAAACCAGGAGCTTTTTGGGAAAGGCACAGTGCCTTCTGCTTCTCTAGATCCCCATAGCTATGGGCCAATGTCTCAGTAAATTTTAAAAAAATAATAATTAATTAAAAAGAACTGAGCAAACTTTTAATTCACTGACATCTAGATTACAGCCAACATACAAGGAATCAAATGATGATCACCACAGACAAAATACTTGCAATAATAGTGTGAAATATTTTATTTCAGTTATTTCTTGGATGCAAAAATTCACTAGGCACTTTTCTAAGAGCTTTATATACCTTAATTTACTTAAACATTAAAAAATCCAAGTTGAATACCATTATAATTTCCATTCTACAGGTGAGAAAATTGAGTCACAATGAGGTTAATGTGGCAGAATCAAGTGGGAGAAGACATACACTCCTCTGTGCCCTCCCAGGCCTTGTGTCTTGATTTCCACCATGACACTGTCCAGAATATTCTTATTTATCTCCATGTCTCCCCCTCTGAAATATATACTCTAAGAATAAGTGCCTTGTCTCACACATCTCTTTACTTCACTCATTTCTAAGTAGAGCATCCTGCATGGAGTGAGCACTCAGTACTTACATATGAGCTGAACAAATAAGAAAGGGGACATGGATGAGGAGCCCTGCTATGTAATCTCCAACATAACACAGATGGACCTCGTCATGGGAGATTGGGGCAGATATGGCTCTGTATGCCATTTACCAATAAATAATCCTAAATAATGGTTCAAATATGCAAATGCTAGTCAAAATGTTTTATGTGATGTAGGTGAAAACATATTTGGGACAATCAAAATTTTTTTCCAAATATTAAATTAAAGGAACAGTCATAGATATCTTTTTGAGTTAATTTGTAGTGTTGATGGCTTATCTTTTGGAGATTTGAATCAATATCACTAAAGATGCTTTTAGCTTATATTTTTATAACAAGTACAACAAATAATTTAGTTTAGGCTAAGTTTCAAAAGACAAAGAACACATTGAAGGAAAATGGCTTACTCAAACATTTCATATAATTTTGTGACTTTCTCACTTTGTCATATACATAAAGACTTGAGGAAAGCCAGATTTTTAAAAATGTGGACCAGATACTGGTTGTCTTAATTGAAAGCAGAGAAGTGATGCTATGTACCTGAAAGCCCTGGTTTGTTCTATTCTGATTAAATGGGGTTTCTGGTTTTATTTGCTTTTCTGTATCAAGCCTTTCCAAGCTTATCCTACAATCAATACATGCTTTCATTTTTTGTCTTTACCAAGGTGGGGGACTTTCAAATTATTGTCTGGGTTTCAGTCCCTCCGGTACTAGGCATTTCAGTTTGAAGGGACTTTTGAGTCCTTTGCTGTGTGTGTGTTAATTAGCGTTGGTTTCCTGATCTTTGCTGTCAGTTTCCTCTGCTCCACAATTTGAGAGACAGTGATGCTAAACCAACCCTCAAAGGTCCCTGGAGACCATTTCCAGTTGCATTACTGATTTATTTTCGTCTTGACCAGATGGCTCCAGGTTCCTGTGAATGTACTGGGGTCCTTTTGATTACCCTATTTATCTCTCCCAGTGCTCAATTTAAGGGTCAAATCTCATGTAACACATTAGCCAGAAAGATAAACCATTCAAGCCCACTGCTGTTTGGACACCATACTTCTGACATATGCTCTGTGCCTCATTACACACCAAAGTTATTAGATTTAATACATGTTTTTATAAACTGCATAACAAAAGCAGGCAGGGTATTTGTTGGTCTGTCTGTCGATCCTTCAAAACATGCAGCCAATGAAAGGGCAGGAGCCAGGAGGCATTCACAGAAAGGAAGGACAGTGTGGGTCCCTCCAGGCTCCCTCACTGAGGCCTTCCTTGTCTTTATGGAGGTGGCCATGAAAAAGAAGAGCAGAACATTTTTAATGAAACCAATAAAAATGCAAAGGAAGATTTAATGTTTAAAGAAATAATAAATCAAAACTGACAACTGAAATGCAATATTTCACCCTGAGATTGAGGAAATCAATTCATCCAAAGGGCACATTTGGCTTCTGTTTAAAAAAAAAATCCCACATACCCACACAATAAAAGCTATCATATCAGATGAGGCTAAATAAGCTCTAGTTAATGGATTTTTTGAAACCTTGGAAAACATGCATGAAGCCAGACAATAGAGAGTCTCATGGCATTTGGAAACATGCACACAGACACCCCCTGCCAATATCTACAATCCATGAATCATAAATTATTATGCTCAGGACCCTGAGTGGGGGTTAGAACTTCAAAAAATTGTCCATTGTTCAAGAGGCTCTGAGGGCTCAGGACTGCCTAATTGTCAGATTATTTATTTTGATTGTTAAATCATTTCCCTTCAAGACTTCTCATGAAATGAAAACTATAGGTGAATCCTAAAAACAGAAATAGTAACTGGGCCCCCACCCCTAGGAAGTAAGCAAAGAGAATGAATGCTTTGGGACCTTCTCATCATGGATATGTAGTGACCCTCGAGAAAATTAAATTTAACAAAAAGTATCCCTTCCTCATAAGGGCTCACAAGTCAATGAGAAATTGTCACCTATGCTAGAAATGATAATACAATGTAGTTCATAGCTAGGCTATAACAGAGGTTGAAACGTGCCATAAAAATGGGCCCAGGCATCTTTGAAAGGCTTTAAGAGCAGATGTGATTTGATGTAGACCTTGAAGAATGGGATGGAATATATCAGATTGATATCATTTGGGGAACAGAGAGGAGAGTGATGGGTAAAGAATAATTTCAACAATGCAATTAGATAAAGATAGAAGCAAAGTAGGGCAAGGAATACTGGGTGAGGCAAATGTAGGTTTACAATTGTCTGTATGGAACGTAATATACAATGATGAATAAATAATAATACAAGAATAAACTGTGTAAACCTACCTCTGCCCCACCCTGTATTTGAGAAACAGGAAGCAATGTGAGAAAATACAGGGTAGAAGGGTGATATTCACAATAGATAACAATGCAGCTAACAAAAATGGCTGTAGATGGGCTGCTTAGGCTTGGCACCATGCTGGGTGGTTATTACGTGTTTTCATACCTAATCCTCTCCACAGTTCTTCAAGGCAGGCAGTAACTTCATTTTATAGCTGAGGAATCTAAGGCACTACAGTGTTATATCAGTTACCCAATGCCCCCAAGCTTATGAGCAAAAGTGCCAAGATTCCAAACCTCCGTGTGACTCTGTGACATGGGACACACAGAATGCTGTACTGGTGCTAGGTAGGAATTAAGCTTCATCCACTGCTGACTCGGCTCCTCCTCACTCTCATGCATTCCCTTTCATTCCTGCCACCTGCAAGGTCCCGTGTGCCTTTCCCCAAATTGCCCAATCCCACTCTGGCCATAAAACCTCCCATGACATGTCTGATTCTTTTTCATTAACTGATGATTCTAGTTCTATACTTCATCATCTCCGTGGATTATTCTGGTTCATGTGTGTGTGTTTTACCTTATTTTTATTTAAGGGGAGAAATATTTATCTTCCTTTTAAAATTTTTTTCACAACGTTAAGAAGTTAACTCCCCTGTGCTGGTCAATTAATTAATTATGGTTTTCCTTAAGATCCTACTCAGCTACAGCCCAGTGTTGCCAAATGCCTTATGGAGTGCTTCCCTCAACAACCAAGTCCTGGAATGCAGGACTTGTGAGCCTGATGCGGATCTTAGAGCACACACGATTTTACTCAGCTTTCACAAGGTGTTGCCCACTGCAATCCAGAGATACCGGGGAGTATGACTAGAGTCACACAATGCCAGTGCAGAGATGGAAGGCTTGAGATTTGAACAAGAATTAGTCGTTTTCTCTCCAGCCAAATTTTCCTTCTGTGTGGTCCGATCTTCTTGCAGTATGCATCTTCACTGGTCACCACTCTAGTAGGTTTTTCTTGAGCCTTGCAAACTTTTCTTAATATCTCTACTTGTTTAATTAAAGCAAATGTGTGAGCATTTCTTTCAATGGCTTTTAAAGTAAGTGCATAAATAAAAACTGATTTTAGGACAATATAAACTGAACGTTCTCAAGGATAACACTCAGTTCTATCCAAAATACTTGAAGTGAGGGGAAGATATACATAAATGCTCTAAATACATAATACCTTTTGCTTCACAAAATAATTTTTTCCACATTGTAGTATCTTTTTCAAGAATATATGCTTTTTTTAATAGCATTTATCAAATATACTTTCAAGTACATTCTTATAAAGAATTTTTGTACTGTAAAGCAATATGTTTGTTCATTGTTTTTGAGGGATTTTTTTCTTCTCTGTTACTTCCTTCAATTACATGTCAGCTGTCACATACCCTTCTGTCATCAAGCATATATCTAAGAGTCTACTTCTAGGTCACTGCTTCTAATTCCTGTGGGAAGAGACGCTAGAAAAGCAAGCTTGTTAATGAAATCAAAATGTCTGAATGAGGCCCGAGGGGATAAACTGTATAGCTTCAGTACCAGGGATTTGTCACAGCTGTTTTAGGAGCTTAAAGGCCTTTTGCAACATCCTCCTTGTCCATGTCTTTGGTTGAGCTGGCTGAAGCCTGCTAACTTGGACAGATATGGTATACATAAATTCTGTGTGCAGAGACTCTCCTGCAAGGTAGGTCTTTGTTTCCAGACCACAACAAAGGGACACACAATTATTTTGATGCTTAAATTCACAAACTGATTTGGGAGGGAATAAAAAAAAAACACATCACACATATATTACCTCTGGTGTAGGGAAGTATCAAAAAGATTTTATGTCCAGGTAAGTGTGGAACCAGTGTTTGTATGAAGAAGCAAGATGTTCAGTCTGACACAGACACTCCTGGATGGGCAGTGCCATGGAGGTAAGAGCGAGGAAGTCACACGCAGGGCCGTTAATAACTTAGGTGGGCTTGATGTCTAACCAGCAGGAGATGCGATGATTTATTTCAGAGTGAGGGAGAGGTTAGATTTCAGTCACTGGATCTTCAATGTGCACAGCTCTCTTGTGTTCATGTGTACGCAGAATGTCTTTGGGATTCTTAGCGGCTGCTCCTAATTTAGACCTGTGACTGTCAGCCCTTTCACAGAGCTAGTGCCTTGCTGAAGTCACTTCTTATGAAGCTTTGTGAAAAATGTGGACAGCTTAGGACACGCACACATCTTAGGGCAGGAAAAAAGAAAAAGAGATGAGATAGTAAGTGGATTTTATTTTTCTACTGTTGGCCTTTATTTTTTCAACAACCTTGTATTCCTTTGCAATTTCCCCTCAGAACCATTTTTCCTCTGCTCATTCCCCTTTTCTTCATTATTTTAATGGCTACATCTTTGCTCTGATGTGTCAATGGGAGTGGAAAATCCTGTGAAGCCAGGGCTTAATGAAATGCCAGCTGGAACAGAGGGATAAAGTTTCTTTGGAACAGCTTCAAAGCGAAACGGGCTGGGCAAGCTCCGGGACAATGGCACCCAGGCCTGAGGAAAGGGACAGCGTGGCCAGCTGGCCTACCCTGGCCCTAACGAGGCGTGAAGGGATGGGGACCCACGTCACTGAGCAGTCGGGGGTGCAGCAGGGGGATTTAAAGCACACAAGCACATGTAGACTACATCCTTCTGTTTCACAACAAATAATATTCTCATGAAATGAGGGGCCAAAACGTGACTCCTGCTGGAAGGAGAACGAACTAATTTTGCTCAAAGCTTTGGCTTCCTGAATGCTGCCAGTCACCTCCCCTCTCCACATCTCGTTTTGGAATAAATTTTGCATTTCTTTTTATAGAAGAATTACCACGGAAACCTTAGTTTTGATAGGACTTGAAAGAGATTTATGAACACTCATTGGTCATTTTTGGTCATGTGGCATTTCTCTTTTCTTTTTTGTGGATAAAGCAGGCAAAGTGACTTGGAAATAGGCTATAAATCTGGAAGGCTCTAATGCTGTGTCTGGATGTTGGCCCCATTTAGGCTTCGGCTTTGGAGACCCTTCTGTTTTGAACATCAAAATAATCAGCTGAAGTTCATGCTTAGAAGGGATTATTAGGAAACTTCAAGCAACCTCAACCTTCCACCTGGTCCATTTACATATATTAATGCACCTTGTGTAAAACCCCTGGCGTTGTCTTACCGCTGGTATTTTGCATTTGAGGGCATCTGATCAATTACATGGACTTTCTCATTTTACTAAATTAACTTTCACATTTCTTAAAACTGTGGAGATGGAGAGCTATCTTTATGAAATGTGTCTTCTAAAAGCTGAGATACTTTAAGTCTAGAACATGCACAGAAAAGATAATTTTCATCTATTTCCCTTGCTTATGAGAACTAACAAAAAAGGGTTTGAGATATGTTTTATGTTCCAAACAACAAACGTTTACTGAGAAATCAAGATTGAAATGGTCCTTATGGCCTAGAAAAAATAAAATATGGATCTTTGTTCAGTCCAGTTCCATAAGCAGGTATAAATCACCCACCATTTGTAGCTATTGCACTACCTGCTGAGTAAGGCATCCAATAGGAGACTTCCTTATGGGTAAGAGACACGAGGCTCTACGTACAAAATTTCATTTTTGTTCGTTGAAAACAGTAGACTAGCAGAAATCTCATATGGCGTAATCTAATTTTAGAATAAATTTTTAAAAAGACATATGTATAAGATTATGTAGCTTTTGGCCAAGGCTTCCCAAAGGAGATACCATTTGAGTTTGATTGGTATAGACAGAGGAAAACATATTCCAGAGGAAATTCCATACACAAAAGCCTGGAGGAATGAAGTGACATGGTACATGAGGA
Source organism: Carollia perspicillata (assembly GCA_004027735.1). Taxonomy (NCBI): domain Eukaryota; kingdom Metazoa; phylum Chordata; class Mammalia; order Chiroptera; family Phyllostomidae; genus Carollia; species Carollia perspicillata. The sequence continues at coordinate 889 of PVKM010037382.1, read as the reverse complement.
CAACTACAAAAATATAGTATAATTGATTAAAATCATTCAAGGAGGCAAAGCGTATCTGGGGACAATGCCAGAGAGGTCATTAGGACAAGGACATGGAGGACTTTCAGCATCGGGCTTGGGCTTGATTCTACAGCCTATAGGGAGACAAGGAGTCTTTTAATGACTAAGTGATCGGGCCAGGTACAGAATGTTGAACATATCATTCTGGCTCTCCTATGGGGGAGAGATTTGGGGAGAATGGTTATTGTCCATGTGCTCTCTCCTTTCTCCTCCTCACATACCTGTTCTCTAGACTTCTCTGTCCCACAGGGTGACCACTATGGCGTGCAATGCCCAAGTCCCCTGCCATTTCACTGATAGTAGGGGCTTGACGATGGAAGACATTGACAAGAGATTGAGGTCAGTTAGAGGAAGGGATCGTTTGTTGTACTTATTCCCCCAGTTCCTCTATGCCTCCCCACATGCTTAGTGGCATTTGTACTCTGTGACCACAGCACCTACCAGGCAGCCCTCCTTCTTTGTCACCAGCTTTTGCCAGACTACTTCAGGGTGGCCGCTGCTTTTGTTCTTGCTAGTTGGGGTTCTTCACTCTTTCCTTTTGGTTTCTTTAGCCCACCCACCACCTAGGAAAATGGTCTCTTTATGAAAATCTCTTTAATTAACTCCCTTGAGCTTAGCATTTCCTTTATTTCCAGGCTTTGATAGGTGGTCAAAGATGGAGACAGAAAGTTTAATTGGGAGAATTTTATGATAGTTCAACTGAGAAAAAAATCAGGAATAGAATGCCCCCGATGTATTCTAAAGTAATTTAGGATGTAAAAACTTGTGACTGATTAGACTGGGTTCTCTAAGACTAATCAATACTCTGTCAGTTTTTACAGGGATGGTC
>PVKM010037381.1:0-14500 GCA_004027735.1 Carollia perspicillata | reverse complement strand
AGCTCCTTCTTTCTCTCTGCTTGTTTTGTTGTTGTTAAGTTGTATGAGTTTTTATATCCTTTAGATATTAATGCCTCATCCAATAGTATGATTAGCAAGTATTTTCTTCCATTCTGTAAGTTTCCTTTTTCATTTCGTTGCTTGCTTCTTTTGCTGTGCAGAAGCTTTTAAGTTTAGTGTGGCCCCACTTGTCAATTTTTGCTTTTGTGATTTCTGCTTTTTGTGTCATATCCCAATAAATTCATTGCCACAACCAATATTAAGGAGCTTCTTCCTCATGTTTTCCTCTAGCAGTTTCATGGTGTAAGGTCTTATGTTTAAGTTTAAATAGTTTTTACATGGTTATTTTCCCCAGATTTATTTATTTCTTTGGTGAGAGGACTGGCCTGAATTGTGTAAACTGGCACAACCAAAGATACTGTTCAGATTTGGTCTTTAATTTTCTTTTAATTTTAGAGCTATAAAATTGTCTTTCATCATTATCTTATAAAAATAAAAAGAGGTTGATAAGATGCCCTGGCTGGTGTAGCTCAGTGGATGCCTGCAAACCAAAGGGTTGCCAGTTCAATTCCCAGTCAGGGCACAGGCCTGGGTTGTGGGCCAGGTCCCCAGCTGGGGGCATGTAGAGGCAACCACACACTGATGTTTCTCTCCCCCTCTTTCTCCCTTCCTTCTGCTCACTCTAAAGATAAACAAATAAAATCTTTTAAAGAAGAGATTAATAAGAAAAGTCATGTAGAACCATCATGAAACTACAATTCTGATGTAGCACTGAATGATTTAGTCAGGATATTACTCAGATGCTATGGCTGGTGCATCTATATGGCTAAAGTTTCAGATCTCACTTTTTTACTAAAAATGCAGCCTACCAAATGAATAAAGATAATTCTGCTTTCCAGATTTTCTACTGTAATTACTGTTAAGAATTATAATCATTAAGTATAATTAGCATCAAGTGGAATTTTACACAACAGCAAATGGTAACATAATTGCAGATTCAGGCTGTCTGCTCCTATGAAACTAAATTAAAAATTTTAAGCAAAATCTGTATTGTAGTTAATACATATTCATAAGTGTACAGTATATTGCCCATAAAACCAGTGAGATTTTAAAATTCATGTAGAAAATCTGATTCCAACTATGTTATTTCCTCCAAGATATTAAATAAAATTTTTTGAATTTTATCTCAAAAATTTTCATAATGTCATAGATTCATATTAAATTTAAAGAAAAAACACAGAAAATAACAGTTTACCTCCTAATGACTTTGTGTTTACATTTGTTTTCATAGCCTTTCCAAAAATAACAAATACTTAATAAAAAAAAAACAAAAGGAATTAAAAAACAGAAAATTGTCCATATTTAGGGAATTAAGTTAACTCTTTCATTTCCAAAGTTGAATCTATGAAGTTCAACTTCCGAGCACCATGGAATCTAGACCAGGAAGAGGAGAAGTGCTCCGAGTGATCCTGCGCCTACTGGGACCCTGGCAAGTAGAGAATTGCCCCCAGTGAGTACCTCAATCCAGTAAAGTTTAATCTACAATTCTGATTAGGATGTCAAAATCGAAAAGATGGATGGGCAACAGGAAAAAGGTGGTCCTGTGAAAATTAGATCCCTTTAAATATTCATACAATATCATTAAATGTCAGTGGTCAAATTATGCTGTCACACTATATCTATTATTTATTCCCTAGATTTTCAGTAAAGTGAAAATCATCAGAAGTGTATGAGAGATTTGGAAGAAGAAATGACATTTACCAGATTTCCCTGAGCCATACCATCCTCCTAGAACAACTGATACACCCCAGGCTTCTATACAAGCAATAAAATGATAGCTCTGATGAAAGGCTCTTCAAGGCCAAAAACAATAACATAGAGACATAGTCTCTCCTTTCCCCATATATCCTCTCCTGCTCTCATTCTATTCCCTCAGGGGTTAGGCAATTCCATTTGAGAATACGTCATAATCAGAAATAATACACAATATATATTGTGTATTATATATATACACAATATATATATATATATATATATATATATATATATATATATATATATATATATATATAGTGGGAGGAAGATGAGAAGAGGCAGGTGAGAAACACAAACCAAATGGAAATTTAGCCATTGAAACCTAAAAAGTCAGACAAATAAAGAGTTTCTATTCATTCAAAGAAATTCTAGCACTGAACTTTTTCTTCTGAAAAAGGTCAGTGAGCAGGTTCAAAATGTTTGAGTAAGAGACTACAGAAAGAGGTGAAAAGTGAATTTAGAAGCTCAGAATGCAAAAGGAAGAGAAAAATAGCACAACAGAGAGAAAAGTCAGATTAGTATCCAACACACACACAGACAAAACAGAACATACGCAGTCTGGAACACAGTGAACAAGATACTGCAATTCACAGAAAACAAAATATAAAAGGATAATGATTTAAAATTGAGTATGCAGAATAAATAAATAGACATTAAAGAGATCTAACAAATTCATAATTGGTATGTTTTCCTGGTAAAAAAGAATGGAACAAACAGAACTGAAAATATATTCAAATCTAAAAGAAAACAATCCCAAAACGATGGTTTTAATTTGCAGATCAAAAAAGTATATTATGTCCAGGAAAAATCTATGTAGTAAAATCAGCATTCAGACATACCCTCAAAAGTTACTGAAGTACAAGAATGAAGAAGGAATTATAAATCGTCCAAGTGGGAAAACAAAAATTCACATGGTAGGTTGGCCTCAGGCTATCACCAGAAGTATTCTTGCTAAAAGATAGTTAAACAATAGTCAATTTTTGAAAAAAGAAAGATGACCCTAGAATTTTATATATTGTATTAATTATTAATTAGCATGTTTAATCTACAGCCCTTATTCAGATATATCCAGTTGTTCCAATATTGTTCTTCACTGCAAAAGAATATCCCAGATCATATATTGTATTTCCTTGTTATATCTCACTAACTTCCTTTAACGTGGAAGAGCTTTACAGTCTTTTTTTTTTACAGTTCACATTGATATTTTTTTGGAAGTCTCTTAAATTGATGCTGGTTCACAAACTGGCCTTCATACATGCAGGTCCAAGAGAAACCAGTGGAAGAGGCAGGCTACTCCAGATTGGTAGATGGCAGGTTTAATGAGCAAGGGAATTTACTTACACACGAGGCTTGCCTTGGAAGACCGAAGATGAGTAGATCCCCACCCACCCACTAGGATTTTCAGTTTATATGAAGGCCCTCACTGGGTTTGGTTATGTATGCAGTCCAAAATCTCTCGACAATATCTTCTTCTCCCACGACTGTCCTTGGAGCAGCTCCCACTGTGGGAAATGGTGGGCAGAGCATATAATCCATGGACAGGGGAAGAGAGGAGGAGCCTTCAATTGCCAGGGATTCAATAACTTAGTATGTCTGATGTTTCCCCATAATTATACCCAGGTTATGTATTTTGATGGGGATACCATAGAAATCATTTTAACCTAGAGATCAAATTAAAATCACCAGTCATGGGACATGTTTCTCTTCGTATAATGAATGGAGAATAACAATGCAAAATTTCAAGTCTTAACAGATCTGTATATAAGGACATTCCTGGTTATCATTTTTTACTTAAGAAGGATACGTAATAAAAGTAAACTTCCTGTCATACTATTTAAATCCCAGCCTCAAAATTTAGTTTCTTCCCCAAAGGAAACTGCTAGTAATGGTTTAGTGGGTATTTGTCACACTTCTTTCTATGATTTTATTTATGTATAAAATATATTTGGGGTTTTTTGGGGGGATGAAGTTATATAAGTGTAAGCATACTACATATTTTGTCTTCTGGTTCACTTTATTCATTTAATATGTTTTAGTGTGATTCTAGTGAGTGCTCACTGATACTTTGTTTTTTTCCAATGACTAATCTGTCATGGGCTAGACGAAGCATCAGTTATTTAGCTACCCTTAAATTGATGCACATTTAGGTTGCTTCCAACATTTTAGTATTTCAAACAACACTGTATGTAATAAACACTACTCTTTTATATGTCTTGTCATGTATATATACAAATATTTCTATGAAAAAATACCTAGAAATTAAAAACTTGGAAATTCATTGTGATTCTTTTAATAAATCCTGCCAAAATAGCCTCAAATTGACTCGTCATTTTATATTTCTTCTAACTTTATAAGGAGAATCTATTTCCTCCATATCTTTGTCAGCACTTCATGTTAACAACAATTTTTAATATTTGCTAATCTATGTGAAAAATCGTATTAGATATCAGAGAGGTTGTGGGGTTGGAGCTAAAAAATATTAATACCTTTTCTCTTATCTTCCAAGTTCCTCTAGGCTAGGCTAATAATCTAATTAACAGAGACAGATTAAAAGGAGAAAATCAAGTTTTTAATACCTGTGGATGGGTAATCACCATAGGCATAAAAATGACAAAGACAGTGAGGCAGCATTGGGTATCTAAAATATTTTGGACAAAGGAGGAAAAAGGGAGGGGGACGAAGCCTTAAATTTCAGAAGTGAGAATGGGCAATTTGCAGGTAGTTGAGGAAGAGAAGAAGATACATGGCAGAAAAACTCTTCCTACCCAACTCAGGAACCGTGGGACAGTTTACTTACCACGCTTAATTCAAAGGAGGCTAAAGTGACATCATCCTAAGATCTCCTTCCTGAAGCAGGCCTCTCTGAATTTCTTGGGCAGGAAAGAGGGTGGGGGATGTAAAAGGTTCTTTCTGAGTCTTATTGCTTAATAAACAGTTTAAAATCGGTATCCCACAAAGAAGCTTCAGGGTTGCAAAATTCGGTTCCCTTTATTTGTCTGTCTTTTCATTATACTTATTGGCCATTTTTATAATTCTTCTATGAATTGCCTATTTGTATTCTTTGCACACTTTTATTGTGCACATTTTTCTTATTTATGTTTAAGCTGCCCTTTGTTTCTTCCTTTTGTTTTGTTTTGTTTTGTTTTGTTTTGTTTTGTTTTGTTTTGTTTTGTTTTGTTTAGGCTGGGAGGTAGGGAGGGAGAAAGAAAGGGAGAGAAACACCAGTGTGTGGTTGCCTCTCACACGCACCCAGCTGGGGAACCTGGCTCGCAACCCAGGCCTGTGCCCTCAATGGGAATTGAAGGGGCAAGCTTTTGGTTTGCAGGACAATGCCCAATCTGTTGAGCTACACCAGTCACGGTTCCTCTTCGTTTCTTTGCATATTAATCACATAGGATACTTAGTTTGCCAATATGTGTTCTCCCAAATATAGACAAAATTTTATTCAAGTACACTTTGCACTAGATCACTAGAAAAATTTTTTAAAAATCAAAAGTCTCATTGTTTTTCTTTTAGAAACCTAAGGCCCATAGAGAGGGGCATATTAATTTATTCTAAGTCACACAACAAAGGCCTTAGTCTTACATAAGATGTCAAAATAAGTGTAGGATGGTGGGAAAAAATTAGAATTTATGTTTGTCAAAAGACGTGGGTTGGAGCCCAACCGAAGCTAATAATGGACTATTCTTAAACCTACTGTTGGGCACAGAGTTCAAGTGCCAGTGTTGCCAGTGGAGATAGGCTCTTGTGGTGAAACAAGAAAAGCACTCCAGGGACCCATGTATGGGAGATGAGGGGTAGTGGTAAGATTTATTGAAGCTGGATCAAACACAAAGGACTGTCCCGGGTGCCTGAAGTCTGTGTCTTATCTTCATCCTAGTGGTTCAGCTCTGTTCCATTGTGGAAGACATCCAGCCTTGTCTTCAACAAGCCCTGAAGAAGGGCCTGGGTCCAGAAAGTGTGTGCCATGGGTACCAAAGCTTAGTTCAGCTCAGTCTCTACCCCCATCCGGCCAGTTTAGTCTCTGTACCCAGGCTCAAGCTTGGAACCTGCAATTGGAGTCCACGCTTGGAGCCCCTACTTGGAGTCTGTGCTAGGTCCCGCGCAGCTGCTGGGCCCACATGGCTGCTAAGGAAAGAGAACAAGCGAATGAACAGGCAAATGCACGCTACTGGAAGAGACCTTTGTTAAGTTTTGATTAAATTATCTCAAGCTTGGGAAGGAGTGGGCTGGCTTTCAACCTAACCGATCTCTTCCCCGCTCCTTCACAAGCTTGTGTTTAGTCCTCCCTCTATCCAATCTGATCCCTTTTCCAAGGCTAGATTCCTCCCCCTTATGGTCGCATTCTTTGCCTCTACTGTGTATGCCTCGTAGTAGAAGGACGTCTTCCTGTACCATCTTGGTTTCTATTGTGCATCTGTCTGGCAAAGGACATTCCCCTGATGTTTTTATTCTTCCCTCAGTAATCAGAGCTAATGACTGGTAACCCATCCTTCCTGCCTGCTTCGGGATTAGGTCCTGAAGTTGGAGAATACAGCTCTCCCCTGGGAAGCCTGTGAATGCTGTGGCTTTCTGGCGAATGAGGCTTCATGTCTGATCTTATTGTCTGATTCAGCTCCCTAGTTTAGTAGGCTTGTCTGATTCTCTTGGCTCTCTTCCTTTACTTATAACTAATTTAACTTGGAATCCAAAGGCATAGGTTCAAGCCTTGGTCTCCACTACTCACAGGCTGTATGTACTTGTTGCAAAGCAAATTTCTCATTTGTAAATCAGACTACAAATACATGCCCTACATATTTCAAATTGATGATGTGAGAACTGAATGTTATGAATATCAGAAAGCTTTATGCCTTTAAAGTATTTCTTAAAATGCCAGACAAACCAGAGTGACTTTTGGTAATGTAAGGTAATTCCTTACCCCCAAAATAAACCACTGTCTCCTAGATACCCATGTTAATGAAAGAGAGAAAGCAATGTTTTAGTATTTTATACAAGATAGTAAAGATTTCTGTTGTACAGAATTCTCATCCTTCCCTGTCACTTATCTTCGCAAATCCAACATTAGTGTTTCAATAGACTGCACACCCTTCAAGCTACTCTAAGTTTTGATTATTTCTTATTATTTCTTTTATATTTAGTTCCAATATACTTGGCCTGAACCTGAAATTAAGATGCTCAAGTTAATTTTTAATGAATAAGATAGAAAAGTGTTAAATATAAACTTTATGACATTGATAATTCAGTTTTTAATCTTCTCATGAAAAGAACTACTGAAATTATAGAAGTTAATCATTAGTTAATATGAACTATAAACATAATCATTGGCATTTAGAGGTTGTCATGAAATCTATCATAATTGACTAAGAATTTGCTTTTAGGTGATTTGAGTTCTTTTAAAATACTTTTCAATATAATCACTCATCTTCTCAGAGAAAAATGAGTGAGTGAATCTATTACCAGGTGCATGCAAGGTCATCTAGTGTTTTCCTGCAGAAAAATGACAAGAGGGAAATAAAACCATTAATAGAATATCCATCACTTTGATGAAACTGGTTGGAAATTCACTCTCATATACATCCTATTTCTTTTGGCTTCAGAATAATGTGTGTTAATAGAGCCCAAAGACTTCCTTACCAGCATTAACCATTCTGGCTTCAGGATGGTTACTGAAGACAATACAAATGTGCTAACATTCAAGAGGACTTTTAAATACAAAGACTTCTTTTACAACAACAAAAAAAACTGACTTCATAAATACCTTGGATATGTCTTTGTTAATATTTTACTGTAAAATATAAATTGTAGGAGTGATAGCTTAATTGCAATTAAACAAATATAAATACACCAAATATTCTTGATTTTAGTTTAGCCACACTAAAAAGAATTTTTAAAAATTGGTATAGTATCCATGCCTCGGAGGATACACTGACTTAATTAATAGCATACATAAATGCTTCCAAGAGTGCAAAATCTCTACTTTCCTTATTGAAGGTGTAGTACTTAAGAAAAAATAAATAAGTAAAACAATATGTACAGTAAAATAAAACATTTAAGTTCCATAGTTTAATGTTCCCCTTGTTGTGTATTTGCTGGTGATTACTCTGGGATAATAACCTTCCCCTGTAGTTCCACTGTACCTATCCTTTTCACACAACTCGGGCCATTCTTCTGATTACCAGCATTTCAATAAAGTGCATCTAGAGGTTCCCACTTTAAAGCCAACACATGGGAATTAAATAAAGCTCATCTTGGCATGATTTTTAGGTCAGAAAAAGTCATCACTGCTCTTGATTTTCATCATAAGTCTCCATTCAAGGTGGCCTGCTCCCAATACTAGATTTTTAGTAAATGAATCCACAATGTTAATTTGAACATGTTTCACAAAGGAGTTTTTCTCTTTCAAAAATAGCCATTGTTTAATTTTGATCATTTTCTGATTGTAAGCTGGTCCGTATTTTCTGACTTTAGTTTTAGCCTTTTTTTTTTCATTTAGAAAAAGTTCAAAACAATCTTTTAAATTGAAGATCCCAGGGTGGTGGACTAGCCCTAAAATTAAATAAATAAATAATCCTTAAATCTAGGAGCAAGGTCAGCAATCCCCACGTCTAGTTCAAAGACTATAAACAAGGAGCGAAGGGCCTAGTTTGAGTTTTCTTTTTTATTTTTCTCAGTTCAAATAAACAATACAAAAAATGAGTTACTGGTATTTAAAAATAAGAACATTTCACATGAAATTTTTTGTGTTCAGTTCCCCTTTGAAAGTAGGATGTCTAGTCCTCTGCAAGCACACGCCCACCCGGCGGGAACCACTGGATCTCACCCGAGGTTGTCTTCTTCCGCTGCAGCGTGCCCACTCCAGCTCATCCCAGACCCTAGCACTTTTATTTGGTATGCCGGCCTTTTTTTCTTGCTGCCTGCCTTTCTGCCTCACTGCCTCCTTTCTTTCAGCTCTCTCTTTCTACTTTTTAATTCTTTCCTTCCTATCCTTGCTTGGCCTCTCCAGGCATTTGGGTTTGAGATCTCAAACTGAAAATGAACAAAATTACCACAGAATGAAGATGAGATGAAGATGTCATTCTACTTTGAGCTCTGAGTGTCACTTTATGAAGTGATCTTCATTCACCTTCTGAAGATGTCCCCTCAGGTATTATCATGAAGCTGTCATTTAAAAACTAAGGAACAGCCCTGGCTGGTGTAGCTCAGTGGATTGAGCACGGGCCTGTGAACCAAAGGATTGCCGTTCAATTCCCAGTCAGGGCACATGCCTGGGTTGCAGGCCAGTTCCCAGCAGGGGATGCATGAGAGACAACCATACATTGATGTTTCTCTCCCTCTCTCCTTCCCTTCCCCTCTAAAGGTAAATAAATAAAAAAAAAAAACTAAGGAACACTTTAATCTTGTAATCTATAACTGACACTTTAATCTTGTAATCTGTAATTGATATTTATTCAAGTCCCTTGCAAGATGGACAGGCATTGGGAACACAGTGACTCAGCTGGTGGTCTCCTCAGTGTTTGAGCTGGATGCAGAGCACTTATGGTTTCAGTGCAAGGGTTTCAGTGCACAGAGCAAAAATTAGCTGAAGCAATCAATACCTTATAAGGTTGCCATGCCAGAACCAAGATAAAGAGCCCCAAACTGAGTTATTGAACCGAATGTTCATACTGGGAAAAGCAATACACAATCCCCGTAAACCATGAAAGTAGGCAACTGATTTATGAGAGAATTACATGTGTTCCCAACCCTACTTTCTTACATGTTTAGGTATATTAAATGTTTAGAACAGTTAAAAGTATGGAAACAGAGCACATGACAGTTAAAATTACGAGTATATCTTATTCCAGTATGTGTATGTGTGTTTGTGTGTATGAATATGTACAGATTCCAAGTTGAATTAATTTCATTTTTATAATAAAAATAATAGGCATTATTTTAATGTCAATTGCAAAGAGAAAGTCTGTCTGAAATGTTTATAAAAAATAAGTATCTGTTGAGCATGTTTCTTTGGATGAAAATGTCAATCAGTGATAAAAATGTATCTATTTACCAAATATTGATCATGTACTTTCTATGTTTCACACCTGTTCTGGTCCTGGAGATACAATGATGAGCAAGAGAGTGCCTACTCTCAAGTAGTTCAGAAACCAAAAAAGACAACCAAAAATATTAAATAAAAATAAAATTAAGATTAAAATGTCCTGCATTATAAAGGTTATAATAAAATACGTTTACAATACTGTGGGATGCATAGAAAGGCATCGCATCAAGTCAGGGAGAATAATATCTTGTTGTCACGAATGATTCAGTGTTCCAGAATGCATACTAGCTGTCAAATATAGAATTCTTCCCATGTGGTAGAAAATATACAATCTCCAGTCAGAAAGCACTATTTTAAACTAACTGCTTTCAAGAGTACACTGAAGTTTAACTGAAGCAGTAACGTTTGAGAATATGGAGCACTTATAGAATTTGTACCCTGCCTATTTTAAGGGGGTTTGTGTGTGCTTTCTATTTATTAAGTTACAGCTAGTTGGACAGTGTATCTGGAATATGTGAGCATGGCTACTAGCACAAAGCTGTTTATAGAGTTGCCACGTACTGTCATTTGAAAATTCTAGCTCTCACAGTGGAAACATGTTTCTACTTGGCATATGAAGAAACGACCAAAATCGTTCTCCTAAAATTTAGTGCTAAGAATAAAATGTCTTTCCAGACAAAGTCATATATTTGATTTTTTATCATACAAAATTATGATTCATTTCATGTTTCTTTTTCCTTTTGTAGTGAGGGAGAGAACATAAAAAAACAGGACTTATTTATTATGATTATCTCCTCATAGATGCCAGAACAAATATTTCTCTTCTAAATTATTCCTGACCATGCTTGTCATTCATTTAAGCCATCTTTTCTTTTATATATTCAAACACCACAATCCATTAAAAAACCTTTTGAAATAAAAATATTCTAAATTATTAATTGATAAATGGACAAAATGAATGGATAGGTAGATGATTTCACAGATAGATAAATAAATGATAGTTTTTATTCTCCAAAAAAATCATATCCTCAAAATAGTCAGTTAGTGCTGCATTATTCTTTTCTACATACTTTTTAATCAACAAGTATTATTACTAAAATAATTAGTGATAATTATTTTAGACCCATGAATGTTTAATTTTGAATGATTCATTCAAGTCACCCAGATATACATGTTTACATTTTAAAATTGTAACACTAATGAATTAATATTTTTATGCACTTAAAATAGTATCTGGCATAGAGAAAGTGCTACTACATTTCTGCTTATTACATAAAATGACCTAAAAATATTACAAACAGTTGCTTAAACTCTAGAATTATCAAGAAGGTTCATTATAATAGTGAATGATTAACTGAGGTAATATAAATATTCCAAGAAAAAGGCAATGGTAAATATTTTAATACTTCCTGAGACCCTTGAAATAATATTTCAACAAAGCATCATCATTGCCTCTTTTGTGTTGTAATATTAAAATTTAAAACAAATGTGCCTTATAGTAGAACTGACCCCAATCGAACAACAGTCCCCAAGAGAAGTTATGAAACATCACTTCCTGAGTCTGAAATATTTTTTAAAAATTTTAGCTCATTCTGACCACCAGGGACTAGTATAGAGGCAGTTCACAATGTATAACTGCATATATTGATATTAATTTTACATGAGTAAATTCATGATTCACCAATTATCAGGGCATCCTTGAAACTTGCAGCTGTAAGAGTAGGATAAGAGAAAAGAAGACACAGTCTCCCAAGCTCAGGATACAACAGCAGCTCCATTAGGAGCCCAAGGGTGAGAGAACAGAAGAGAGTCAAGATTCTTCAGAGTGAAAAAAATAAAGATTCTTCAGATTATTCTCCAAATTATTTCATCTTAGGACACAGTTATGGGTGTGATTACATTAGACCAAAGAAGAATTAAAGAAATGGCTTTACAAAAAAAACTGAAGCACGATTTCTCTGAGGCTCCTGTCTGTGCAGGGGCAGAACCACTACACAAGTTAGATCCAAAGGAGCTTTCTGTAGTTCATTAAAAAGAAGCGCCACCTAGGGGTCTACTGAGCAATGGGAACACCAAGCTCCAGTTAGGAACTGGAAGAGGCTAAAAATCCAATTAGTATCATGCTTTATCCCAATGGATCACAAAGATGTTAGCAATACTATCACCTATGCATGGGAACTAGGTTCGAACAATGAAGCATATAGCTGGGGCAGAATTTAAAAGAGGCCCTTCCATTTAATCTCTGCAACAACTTCCAGATCCAGACAAGTTACTTAGCATTATATTTGAACCCAGTTTGATATACCTTTACACATTGTGAATTATATCATACATATTGGTATACAGAATACACTTGAATGGTGCACACCTATGTGAAAGGTTCTGTACCTTTAAAACTGACTGTGAAAATGAAGCCAATTTCAGGTGGCATATATGAAATGGAAAAGTTACTCTCAAAACAAAGACAGAAACAAATCATCAAATGAGTGCTTCTTAGTCAAGCAAGAACTACAATCTTCTGATTGACAGCCAGTCTTCCTTTTAAGCCAGAGAGTGAATAGATCTTTTGTCCACCTCTAATCAGCTGGAATGAGACCTGTTTTCTCATCTATAACATGAGAATAACAAGGAGAGCTACCCCACAAGAGTAGTTTGTGGAGTTGAGAAGACAATTTGTGTAAGGCTTTTATCTGCATGCCCTAGACCAGTGCCATCCCATAGAAATATGATGTTAGCCACAATGCAAACCACATAATTATAAATATTCTAGTATCCACATTTTGCAAAGGTAAAGCAAGGGAAATTAATTTTAATTATATATTTTAACCCAATATATCAAAAATATTATAATTTTAGCAAGCAATCAACATAAAAATTATTAATGAAATATTTTACACATTTTTCCTATAACATCTTTTCTCCTTAATTTAGCCCCATTTCAAGTGCTTAACAACCACATGTGATTAGTGACTACTGTCTTGAATAGGCAGCTCTAAAACGTAATTAACATTCAACAACAATTTTTTTCAATTATTTTACTGTTGTTCAATTACAGTTGTCTGCATTTTCTCCCCACCAGTCCCCCCCACCACCACCCCAGCCAAACCTCCCTCCCTCCATTGCTTCCACCCTCCCCCTTGGTTTCATCTATGGGTCCTTTATAGTAGTTCCTGAAAACCCTTCTCCCCACTGTCAACCCCCTCCTCCCCTCTGGCTATTGTTAGATTGCTCTTAATTTCAATGTCTCTGGTTATGTTTTGTTTGCTTTTTTCTTTTCAGTAAAAATGTATTAGTATTAAATTGTAGCATTATCCATATTACTACTACTTGGTTTGAATGGTATTGGTATTACTACTGCTCTTATAATAATCCTAAGGAGTGTTCATAATTTTTCATAGAATTGCAAAATAATTTTAAATCTCTTGTTATTTTTATGAATATAAAAGCTTCCAGCGATGCTACAAAACTAATAAAAATAAAGGTGGATATGTACCTTAATATTTTAGGGAAAATTATAGAAGAAAATTGGCAGAGTACAGCAAATGTTAAATGAGGAAAAAATTGGAAGGACATGGGAAAACTTTTCAGATAGAGCATATAGTTCAAGAAAAAGTTTTTAGGTCTGACTGGTGTGCCTCAGTTGATTGGGCATTGCCCTGCAAAGTGAAAGATCACTGGTTTGTCTCTCTGTCAGGGCACACACCTGGGCTGCATGTTCGGTGCACACAAGAGGCAATCAATTAATGTTTCTCTCTCACATCAGTGTTTCTCTCCTTCTGTTTCTCCCTCCATTCCCCTCTCTCTAAAAATAAATTAATTAAATTTTTTTAAAAGAAAAAGTTTTTAAAAGGCAGAATTTAAAGCTGTTAAAACATCGGTTTAAATTTTTGCTTACAGCCAATGTAGTGGGAATTAGTTAACTAAAAACCTCTGTTTGCTTATTACCCAGAAAATCCAGATAAATGTAAAGGCCTCAGTAAGGCAAATTAGATGTACAATTTCGAATTAAGCAAAACCAGCGTGGCAAAAGACCTTCTAGAATGAAATTATTTTATAAGTCAGAGAGCTTCATTGCAGGGAAAAAAGTAAACTAGAGTGGCAAAGGATCTGTACCTAAAGGAACATAAAGGCCTTGCTATCAGATTCCCGTTGAGGAACTTCACAGGAGGAGCTGGCTGCGGAATCCACCTCCCTGAGTTCCTGGTGCGTCCCATCCCTCAGCCCCATCTCTTTCCAGCAAATCCCTAACCATGCTTCCGCTATCAGCCTAGCCTTCCCTCCCCTTGAGAATCTTCTCCTGACCCTAAAAGACACTGACAGATGTCTATGACACCTCTTTTACCTTTATGATAGTTCTTACCACAGTGCATTTCATTTCTAAGGATATATGCCGATTTCTTTCCCCTTCATGAAATTCATTTTTTTCTTTCTTTTTTGGGGGAGACTTCAACACTCCACTTTATTCAATAGACTAACTGTAGTAAGTATAAGATACAGAAAGGGTAAGAATAGAGGAAACATAAACAATACTAACTCAACCTGACCTAACTGCATTTATAGAATAAACCAACCGCCCAGCATCAGCAGAATGCACATTCTTTACATGATCACATGGAGTAAACACCAAGATAGATCATGCCATAGGTC
>PVKM010037380.1:0-14474 GCA_004027735.1 Carollia perspicillata | reverse complement strand
ACCTAAAAGAATATAACATAGAAGAAAATAGCACAAAATCTCCATGACAGTGGATTTGGCAGTTATTTTTTGGTGTGACACCAAAGGCACAGATAAGAACTATGTCTTCAAAGTTTATGGCCTTTGATTCAAATTGCCAAAGTGCCTTCCAAAAAAATTACATCAACTAAACACCCATAAGCAGAGTTACAGTTTCATAAGGTCAGGGCCATTACTGTGCACGATTTTAAAAAACTTTTGCTCATATGTTTAAAAATATTTTAAAATTAATTGTTTTGCTTATTTAATAGGCAAAATAGAACTTCTGAGTTCTTTTAGTCAAAAATTTTCTAAGAAAAATGTAAAACCTACAAAAGTGTTGAAAGAATTAAACAGTGTATGTCTATGTACCCAATAGCTTGAGTTTATAAGAAAGATGCTGCTCTATTTGCTTGAAGACATATGTAAATATCTATCCAGCCCTGTCTACCCATCAATACATATTATTTTTAATGCATTTCAAAGTACCGAACTGTATTCTTTCCCTCTCAGCATTTTAGTCTGCATATCATTAGAGAACGATATGTTTTGACTGGTCTTTTTTAAGATAAAATTTAAATACAGTGAAATGGATAAATCTTAAGTGTACCATTTGATGACTTTTGGGGAACACATTCATCTATATGACATGAACTTCTATCAAAATACAGGACATTACCATTATGCCAAAAAACTGCTACGTGAATCTTTTCATTAAACCCTACCCCCAATACCTGGCCTTCTCCCAGAGACAACCACTGTTTCCAGTGTTTTAAATCATAGTTTACCTGAGTCAGTTCCAGAACTTCATGTCAGTGAAATCATACACTGTATGCTTTGGGATCAGGATTCTTTCACAAAGCACAAGGTTTTTGAAATCCGTCCCTCTCATTTCCCAGACCAGCAGCTTTCTCCTCCCTTGTTATTGCTGAGCTGTATTCCATGTACCACGGGTATTTACTGATTCTCCTGTGGACGAATACCTACCTGCACTGTGTCTTGTTTTTGTCTTTTCAGAGTAAAGCCGCTAAGAATTTCAGAAGTGTTTTGTTTTGCATTTATTATCATGACTAAGGCCATGTATTTTTAGTATCTTTGTTTAACAGTTGTAATTACTCTTTAATGAGTTATCTATTTACTTGTGTATTTTAATAATTTCTTATCATTTCAGACATTTTTAAGAGCTTGTTCTAATAGTAAAGATATTATGTCCATAACTGTCTTACCTGCACTTTGGTATTTGACTGTTTTTATAACTTTTATTTGGGCAGTGATGGCCATTTCACAAAATTGAGTTATAAAGTAGACATTCAGTTTTATAATATAATATAAAATAATCTGAGGGGATTAACTGTATATATTTTAAATTATTTTTTTTCCTCTTTGGAAATTTAATACCAGTACCACACAAACACACACACAAACTTTACAGAGACAAAATAAGTGGTTTAACTTTGATTTTAAGTTCACGTGTAAGTTCTAAGCAATCACTAGATTCATAGCTATGAGCTTATTATGAAGTTCTAAAACTGAGCAATATATCAAGTAGCCAAAATGCATTTTTTCAAAGTTTCCATTTCCCCTTGGATAATAGTTACTGTAAATGTGTGTTTCAGTGCTAAGATTAAAATACTGTTTCTGTATCAATCCATGTATGAGTGAGACAATATTTTAATAAAACTGGTCCTTCTTCTATCTTGGCAGGATTTGAATATCCCCAATTAACTGGAGTGTTCCAAACTGTACAGAGATTATGGTTTTGAAAGAGAGAGCCAAAAGCCTTCTATCAAGGAGTCTTTGAAAGAGAAAGTAGAAAGAAAATAAAATGGTTGCTAGCCTGCTGTATATTTGGGTATTACCAGAGAAGACTATGGCATTTGCTTTGGGGGAGCCAATCCAGGCAGCAGAACACCCAAATGGAAGTTCTGCTCAGTTATCTGGCAGTGGTATACTAGAAAAACAAATTCAGTTATTTGTGTGTCCTTTACTCTCACACTACCACCACACCCACAACATTACCAGATGTGTGGGGTTTCCTCAGCCAAACATTAACCTGAGACATGGGCTGGGTGTCCTACAATTTAACTCAATTTAACTCGATGCTATTTGCCTGGAGACGATGTCAGATTCCACAGGTTAAGGGCTCGATCCTAGAAGACTGCTCCTACCCCTCCTCAGATGCCAGTCACAGAGTACATCCCCAATCTGACTTGGCTACAAATCATTTTCCCACACCCCGCTGCTCAGTTTTAATTAATTGGCTAAAGTGGCTCAAGGAACTCAGGAAAACAAGTTTACCAGTTTATTAAGAGGTATGATAAAAGACGAACAGCCTGACAAAGAGTTTCATAGGGCAAGAAACCGTAATGGCCTCCCTGCAGGCAGTTGCCACACAAGACAAATGCTCCTTCTCCTCAGGACCCAACCCCATCACCCCACCCCCACCTAACCCCACGCCTCCTTTCTTTTAGACCTATAATTACACTCAAGTCTCAGCATGTCCCTAACAATGAGGTATAAAGTGTGACCCACAAGGAGGTATGCTACACTCCAAAAGAACTACTTGCATTTTCCAATTTACATGAGCAGAAATCTGAGGACTATGCCTGGGAACGGATATGAAAGGTGTGGAATAAAGTTGGAAAAGGCCACATTTATTGATATAAGCTCACTAGGAGAGATTCTGCATTTAATGTTGCAGGTTAGGTAGTTAGAAAAGGTTCTAATGGTTTGTTTAGTTGGCTGAAACATGAGCCAAAAGATGGCCCACCGTGAGCAAACTGGAAATGCCCTACTTTCCTTTGTTTAATGTAGAGGAAGGGATCCAGAGGCTTACGGCATTTGGAATGTTGAATTTTTCTTTTAAGACATACTCACAGACACTGGGAAGGTCTCGATGACATACCTCTGACCAACATCGTGAGAAAGAAAGTTGTGAGAGGAGCCCTAGCATTCCTGAAAAACCCTATGATCACTCTTTTCTGTAGGCTGAACCTGTTGGTGGGAACTGCAGCCACTCACCTGGAAAATTTAAATGCAATGGGAGTAATTGGATCCCAGGGTGGTGGTAATTACCAAGTGATGGTTATTACTACCAAGAGCAAGGTGGGCATGGTTACTGTAATGGACAGCCATGACAAAGCAGCAATCGAACAGTCTGAATCACACTGACCTGTGGTATTGCTTAGTCAATCATGGGATTCCTAGAAGTGAAATATTAGATAGGAAGCCTCCTAGATTCTTACTTGACCTGTATAAGTGGAAAAGTTCTATGTCAAGTGAACAAAAGTCTGATCTGAATCATAAAAACACAGATCCTCAGTCGAGTCCCAGACTTGAGCTCGTTTAGAGACTCAGAACCCTTTGAATAAAGAAGAGGTCACCTTGATGAAGGGCCATGGTACACTACCAAATATTTATACTGTTACTCTTTCTCCACACCTTCCCCAAAGGGATCTATGGCCTTTTACCAGCACAACTGTACACTGGGGAAACATAAATAATCAGATCTTCCAGGAACCACTGAACTAACACAAATTCCAGGGAATCTGAAATATCACCTCGGCCCTCTAATCAGAGTGTGGGCAGATTGAGGTCCGGTGATCTATGGGGTTTTTGCTCAGGTCCATCTCACAGTGGGTCTAGTGGGTCCCTGACCCCATCCTGTGGTTATTTCCCCATTTCCAGAATTTACAATTGAAACAGACATACTTGGCAGTTTGCAGAATCTCCACATTGGTTCCCTAAACTTTGGAACGAGGGCTGTCATGGTGGGAAAGGCCAAGTGAAAGCCATTAGAATGGCCTCTATCTAAAAAAAAAAAAAAGTAAATCAATCAAAAGCAATGCTGTATCCTTGCAGGGACTGCAGAGATTAATGCCACCATCAAGAAGAACTTGAACAATGCAGAAATGTGGTCCCCACACATCTCTATTCAACTTCCCTATTTGGACTGTGCAGAAGACAGATGGATCTTGGGGAAAGACAGTGGATTACGGTAACCTTAACCAGCGGTGACTCCAATTGCTGTTGCTGTACCATCTTCTCCAGCACTCCTGGTTCTCGGGACTCTGGACACAGATTTACACCTCTCCTGGTTTTCAGGACTTAAGACTATATTACACCACCAGCTTTCCTGTTTCTCCACTTCGCAGATAGCAGATCATAGCAGATCAGGCTTCTCAGCCTCCGTAATCACATGGGTCTATTGCTATAATAAATTCCTCTTATGTATCTATATCTATATTCTATTGGTTATGTTTCTCTGCGGAAACCTGAATAATAAATTTAATAATTCTACATTTGGAAATCTATACCAAGGAAACTGCTTCAAACATAGAAAATCCTATATGAAAAAAAGATATTTATTATAACACTTTTTATACAGCCTTAGCTCAAGGAAATTTTGAAAATTTGACTTAAACATATATAAAAGTTTGACTAATTGTAAGATTATATTATATAGATATCAACATATAAATATGATGTCCCCAAACTAAACCTTGAGACCAAAAATTAGATACTTGTGTTCTACAAACTGTTAAACTTAAATTTAGGAATAATATTTCCAATTCATCTAAATAAAAAAAATCAACATTTAGGCAATTCCACCATAGACTTTTTACTAAAATACATTAGTCAACAGACTTCTATATTGCGTACCATATTTGCCAAGACACCTGGTTCTCTGGGACAATGGTTGTGCTCAAAAGAAAAGTCATGTCCTTCAGGGCCAAACTGACTGTGACAAAACATACAATTACAGTACATAAATTTCCCAAAGACACTAATGTATGAGAAACTTCCTGTTTTGTAGCGAACATTGTGTATTTACCCACCGATTTCAGAGTAAGTCCTATATTTTCCTAAATAATTAACTAGATCGAAGTAAGAGACAAACATTTCACACCAGCAGAAAATTTTTCAACTCAATGTATTCTGTGTTGATAAATCTGCTTACACAAAACACCCCATTTTGCTCAAATTGGAACTCGAAACATGTGTGAACTAACCTTGCATTGAAGTGCTTCCTCTCACCAAATCTTAGGTTTAACTCACTCTCACTCAGTTGAGGCCACTGAGCCCCAACAACCAGCACATCGTGTTCTTGTGCCTGCCACCAGCTCAGTGCGTGACCTTGAGTGAGTCATTTGTCCGCTCAGGGCTTCAGCTCCCACATCCATAAAATGTAACTCAAATTAGACTGCGTTGCTTCCTAATGTTCTTTCCAATTCTGAAGTCCTCTAAAGTTACTGTAAACTTTGTGCCACATTAACCCTACCCTACTTTTCTGTAACACCAGGTCACTTTACACCTTCCCAAAGTGTAGCCAAGAGGTGCAAGGATATGTCATACAGTGTGAAACTTAAACAAAAAAATTCTTGCTCCATCTTCCATGAGTGAGTGATTCCCAGGAGAGACAGGAGGAAGAGGAAGGGGTACTATGCCCTTCACCAGGTATCAGTAGGGCTTATTCCTGCTTATTTGAAACAGACTCATATTTGTATCTGGGTCCATGCTTTTCTCAGTATAAGTTTTCTGCTGCTGGCACAATGCCTTGCTGTAGACAAGCTTTCCAACTGATTGCCTGATGAATAAACCTAGAGGCAAAATACATCTTCTTCTGGAGCCTGCAGACTGGCATAAAACACTCTCCCCGGAGGGCCCTGAAGGGAGGAGTCCTGACAGAGAAGACTTCCCCAGGTACATCCAGCCAATCGGTCAGCAGGGATTTAGGGCCCGTGGTGTGACTGACAGTGAATTAAGATGTTAGAATTCAGAAGAAGAATAAAACAGGGACCCTACTCTCCAGAACCGCAGAGTAATTCTTATCAAATCATTAATGAAAAACAGAAGTTGCTGAAACATAAAAGGTGATCCTAGTGATAAGGAGCATAAAGGGCGGAGCATTTCAAGTGTGGAGGCTATTATGGTCCCGAGCATTTGTATAAGACTCCTCAGTGAAGGCAATCGGGAGCAGGTGATACGGGCAACAGCTGGCAGTGCCCAAGGCCTTATGGATGAGATATGAGACAAATTCACACGAACTAAGTCCTGTGGAGGAAAAGGGGATGGCATGGCTACTCCCTCAAGGGGAGGGTGCCTCAGATCGGCCTAGCCACTCTCTCAAGGGGAGAGTGTGCCGACCCTTGTCTGGACAGTGGTTTTACTGGGTCTCTTGTGCAGGAATTCAGGTACAACTTATTAATCATTCTCAGGCAGTAAGGATTAGGCGATTGATAAGGAACCATTAGGGCTTATTCTGATTTAGGGTTTGTCAGCTAAAAGGCTATGAAACTTTGGAAAGTAAACTGTTTCCTGCTCAGGTCTTCATCGTTTTACTAAGAGCATTCTTAGCAAAGCAGACCTCACAGGAATTTACATATCTTTTCTCAGGCCTGATCACCGGGGAGCCCGCCCTTTCCAGCACAGGGCTGCACTGCCCTCTGTCATTGTTTCAGGTTTAAGTCAGGCAGAGGAGGCAAGGCAGCCAAGAAATTATCAGAGACTTCTTGAGGACTCAGGGGAGTCAGGCTTCATCAAAGCCGAGGGGTGAGGGTCCAGCACCCCTTTTCTCCATAGGCCCCCAGTCCTTCCCTGGGGCCTCCACATGATCATGCCTATCTTAGGTCATTCCCCTCTTGGGGAATTTTACCTGTCATTGACTAACCAATCAAGCATTGGGGGCCAGTTATGAAAAAAGGAGCAGAAGCAGCGCTCCTTCCAAGGAGATAAGCTCTGTCTCCTTAGTGGCTGATAGTCCGGAGGTCGCTCACTCAGCCTTAGCCATGGAGGGGTTACAGCTCCTGAAACCAGGCAGGGTGGTTCCCAACAAGCAGGCCTGGGGTGAAATGATCTGGGGATAGGCAGGAAGTAGAAAGCCAGGTGTTTCTGTGGGAAGTTTTATTGGCCCTCTATCTCCTGCAGGCCCAGAATATTATCCACTCCCTACCTCACATTCAAA
Source organism: Carollia perspicillata (assembly GCA_004027735.1). Classification (NCBI taxonomy): domain Eukaryota; kingdom Metazoa; phylum Chordata; class Mammalia; order Chiroptera; family Phyllostomidae; genus Carollia; species Carollia perspicillata. The sequence goes on along the minus strand of PVKM010037380.1, from coordinate 7,492 downwards.
ATGCTGGTCTTCAAACCCTCAGAGAAATAAATCTTCGGTGCCGCTAGATACCTACCAATGTCTCCTGAAGGAAAGAAGACATTTTCAAAGTTGTTGGAAGAAAATGAGCTGAACACGAGAGCCCAAGATGCAGTGTGATGAGCCTAGCTGGTCACTCCAAGAGGTGGACAAGTTCCACAAATGACATCAAAGACTTGCTCAGATTATGTTCCATGACGATTAAAATTATTTTTTGACTCAGAGGTAAAAGCAAATGACTTGTTTTTGTGTCACCTGAGAGTACTATAAAATCAGGAAGAGAAAGGCCACGCATGCCCACTGCACTAACAAGCTATTGCAATGAGGCTTCATGTCATTATCATTGTCCTTCATCAACCCCATCAGGGAATTAAAGTTCCTGAAGCACATTGTCTAGATAAATGAAGTTAATCTTTTATGTTCTGGAAGTCCTCTATGTATTATAGAAATTTAGCCGTATCTTCCAAAAATACACTGCACACTTTCCCTTCACTCTTAAGTGGAAAATGTCCTCAAAATAATTTTAATCTTTGTTGATGAGCATGTCCAATCTAATCCATATTTGCTTTGCTTCTACAATGTTATTGCCTTTAGAAGCACAATATAAGAATGTTTATCAAAACCATTTGCAAAGCAGGAGTAAGAATGCTTCTAATTGAGAGTGAAGTGACTCTGTGAGTATTATTCGAAAACTTTAAATGGATTTTTTTATATCCACTTTCCTTTTCCTTCCTAGTTGGCATTCAATGTCCCATATAAGACCAGTAACTTGAGAAGAGTTTCAGTAAAACTCACAATGAACATGACTCTAGGGAAGATAAGTTCCCAGATATAAGTTGGTTCTATGGCCCAGACTGCAAGCTCTTTCTGACCCTCAACCCTGACCAGATACTTGGGCTCTACATACTTGTAGAACTGTCCTTTACTTCAGAAAACTAAAATGTTTATAAGGATATATCCATTTGTGATTGATTGATGTTTGCATCCCCCAATAGACTGGAAATCCCAGGAAAGCGGGGACCAAATGACTGGTTTGCTCATCACTACACCCCCCGTACTCAATAATTTTATGATGAATGACTGAAAGAACATACGTGACAAGTCCAGAGCCCAAATATCTGGTTCCACTGGTCCTGTCTTGTGTGACCTTAGACAACCTCCCCTGAGTCTTAGATACTGTATTTGGAAGAGAGTCTTCAACAAGATGGTCACAAAGTGTTCTTCCACTTCAGATGTCTAATATTTAAATTGAAGGCAAGGATAGAAGATGCCATTAGAGGATGGTCCAGAGTGAGCTGGAGGAGGGGCAGTGCCTGGGGTGGTCAGCTGAGCATCCCCAGGAAAGGTCAGGAACGAATCCTAGGAGAAATGTGATCTCTCCAAGGCCATCTAGACTTTGGGAAAACTGTGAAAGAAAAGAAGTCTCTTATTGAAACTGTCCTTTTCCTTTCTGCATTATTTTCTTGAAACCCCATACCTACCATCATCATCTTCACCACGCCACCACTTCAGAAAACTCAAGCATCATGCCTCCCATTCTGTCCTGCTTCCATCTAAGAACATGTTGAAGTAAACTCATTCACACCTAAGTGCAGTTGTAGGAACTTCCTATCATTGTACTTTTTGCCATGAGGGTCTGCATTTTCCAACTCAGTTTATTTGGGGGAATGTTTAATTCATATTAATTAATTGACAGAGATTGAGCATCAGGCAGGGTGGGGACCTCCATAATGATCAAAGGAAGGCTTTCATAAGGCCGCCGAAATTCTACCCAGAGGTCCCACTGCTCTGCCAGTCCTACTTCACAGGGCCTGGCTCTTAGGAGATCCAAGGAAATCAAAGTGTGCCACCCCAGTTCCACTCAGTCCCAGTTCCTGAGTACCACTTTGTCATCAAAATCATTATCTTGGTACCCTACCTTCCAGGGATGGGACTAAGGTGAGGCAGGTGAGGCATTCACTTCACCTCAGGAGCAAAATTAAAGGGGGCACCAAAAAGCTCAATAACGAAGATAATATGCTAATGTAACACTTTAACATTGAAATTATTGCAAAAATCCATGATATACAAGATATTGCATTTTTGATGAGCCAAGATCAGTATCGTTGATTTTTTTTTCTTTTGCCTCAGAGTTCAGTATGGATTGGTGGGGCACTTTCTTGGACTCTTCACATCCTCTCATTCTGATGAAACACGATCGTGAGTGCCCGTAATGGAATGTGCAAAGGAGGAACACTTCTGCTCATTGCATCGTTGTGCGCCGGGGAAGGACTGTCTGGCCAGCACCCAAGGCTCAGGCCAGGCTTTCAGGTCACAGCCATCCATGAACTGGCAGGGAGCCCTGGAGGCACTCTCATCTGACACTGGCCCTCAGAATGAACCCTGCAGGGACAGGTCCCAAAGGGGAAGAAAAAAGTTTTTGATCCAGCCTGGCAACACTGTCCTCTGTTGAGACCATTACTACCTGCACACAGAAATGTCAGAGGCACATACAGGGTTTTCACATTTCTCCAGGGACCCATTCCACCCTGCAGCCTGAAGACAGGGTCCCTGTCATGAAACAGTGAAATCCTTCCCTTCCTGTTCCACCAAACAAGCCTGTCATGTTAAACTCCATAGACAAACATTAGTTTTCACTCTCACGCTAGCACCAAATGCAGTGAGCTATTTCTCTTTGATGAGCACTGAGAACCATGATAAATGATGACAGGGAAGGATCCATGTTCTGAGAATCTTTCAGTGATTTCTGAGGACCCGCCTCCCACCATCCCCCAAAGGGCACTGGGGAGGGGAGAAGGCCTCTGTCTTCCATGCAGTTAGCCTGCTGTCAGGCTTCCTGCTCTCTCAGCTACTGTAGTGGGGGTGGGGAGGGGGAATGCCAAAGAAGGAATGGCCCTTAATTTAAATGAATGGTGGGATATTTTTGGAAGGGAAATTAATTCTTTGTGAATATAAATGATGGAAGGGGGCCACTTTTGAACAGAAAACCAGCACTGCATAACAGTTATGACCAGACCAGATACTGCAAGCCTGATGATATTGGGGAAGGCAGGCAGGGCTGACCTCTGGCTTCCCATGGGCAATATTTTTCTGCTGCTGGTGCCTCAGTGTCATTGTGTCCTCACCTGCAGTCCCAATTTCCACCTTTGGTCATCTCCACCGCCCTCCGGCAAGTCATTGAGGACTAAGTTTAGTCCTCACTTTTTCACATTATTTTCTCATTTCACAGAAGATTCTTGACTAAGAAATTTAAAAGATCACGCGGTACTCACAACCAGTGAACAGACAACAGCACCATGGCGGGATGCCACGCCTTTCTCTGATATACAGAAAAGGCTGGGCATTGACTTAGACCCCTGGACGAGGATCCAAAAGTGCTGAGCAGCCTCACAAGATTCCATCTCGTGCCATGCTTTTGAAAAAGAGTGGACAGAATGTGCACATGGAACTGGTGGTATCTGCAGAGAAAGAGTGCAAGTCAGAATATGCAGATTTTGTAGAATGTCTGCTTTGGCAGAAAACAATGGAATGACTGAGTACCATCGTGAGGCAGCAGGATAAACTAATAAAAGAGGGGCGGTGCATGCCTCCACCTCACCACTCGAGCAAGGAGGATCCTAGGTCCTGAGTGGAGCAGCTGCCCACTCTGGAGGCTGATTTTCATGTCTGTTCATTTCTACCGGAAAGTTTATATACTGCAACCTTTTTGTGAAAGTGTCCAAAATAAAAGATTACTCCACCCTAAAAAAAAAGAAAGAAAGAAAGAAATTTAAGGTATCTTTAAAGATAATATGTATCTAGGCAATAAGCAGATATTTCATGGCTGAAAATCCTGTGAGACATGCCCTGCTTCAGTAGGTTGATATTCCATACTTGGAGATCCTTTGAAGCACACCTTCAGATTTTGGGGGATGTCCACATACTAGACGGTGAGCTCAAACACTATCTCAAATGCTAGGAGGCAAAACACTAAGGTTAACTAAAGGGCTGTCCTCATTTTCAGTGTATTTGTGTCAGAAATATACAAAGAGTGTGGACTAAAACGGGGCCACATATTAAACCTGACAAGCTCAAGGGGAGGCCTACCTGGAGGGCTTACAAACTCAGAGACTGAAAGTAACCACACAGGATGATTAAAATTTCCTAACAAAAAGGGAGTCATGGTAGGTAGTCATCCTAGGCCGGTATCTTTCTAGACACAGGTCGGTGTTTACCTTAACTGAGCCTGTCTATTGTCTTTTTGCATCTTGGATAACAGGCCTTTGGAAGGTCACAATAATCCCTTTTCCAGACCGAGAAACCACAGAACACCTCACTGTTATCTTGCTCCCCAAATACCATTTCCATGTGCTGTAAGCATTGTTAACTATCCTATACCCATCAGTGTAAAAGAAACATGTGTCTGTTTTACTTTTTCTCAAATCCCACAGATTTCTCTACTTCGCTTTTTCCCACCAACCTAATCTACCACCACTGGATTTCATGTAACCCTCTTATGTCTTCTCCTTTTATTCTAATGAATAAAATAAGGTGCAAACTGCCATTCTCTGGAACATTTTCTCAATCAGTTAAGATTTTGCTTCCCAGCAAGTGTCATCAGTTTTGCTCAAATAAACTCATAAATGTTCTTACAGGTTTAGACATTTCTTACATCAGGTGAGAGGCTGCAAACACTCTCAGAGGAAAGGGCTTGCTTATATATGGGAGCCTTTGCTCTCTTTGGAATATTACCCTTCAGATGTTCCTCAGGTTTCCCTCCTCCAGAGGGAGGATAATGCCCTCCTTCAGCCCACATATGCCCAAGTCCTAATACCTAAGACCTGTGAACATGTTAGGTTTCGTGGCAAGGGGAAACAGAGTGTCAGATGGAATTAAGGTGGCTGAACAACTGACTTTGAGATGGAGAGTGTATCCTGAATTACCCAGGTGGGCCCAATGGAATGACAGGGATGCTTCTAAGTGGAAGAGAGAGGCAGGAGAGTTGGAAAGAGCCAAAGTGAGGAGACTCTGCCTAACATTGCTGATTTTGAAGGAAGAGGAAAGGAGGAGACCCAAGTCAGGGAATGTGGGCAGCCTCGCTGGGAAAGGCAAGACAACTGATGCTCCCCTAGAGCCTTTAGAAGAAACACAGCCATACCAACACCCCACTTTTGCCCAGGACGACCCGCTTTGGGCTTGTGAGCTCAAGAACCATAAGATAATAGATTTGTGTTGTCTTAAGCCACTATTCATAGTAACTTGTTACAGCAGCAGTGGAAAACGAATAGACTTCCTTATTTGAGCACTCAAATGCCATCTTCTGTAAGAGACATTTTCTGACATTCCTTACCTGCTAAATTATCTCACCATGCTCAGCCATTCTGTATAACGCACTTTTATTTTCATTTGTTTGTGATTATTTAAAATTATTTATGTACTTATTCCTCTTCCCTCTCACAAGAATGTAAATTTTAGGAGGGGGGACTTTGTTCCCCTTTGCTCTTTTCACCTATGTGCCTCCATTGTTTAGGATACCACATGGTAGGAGGCATTCAATAAATACTAGTTGTATGAATGAGCTTTAATAAACTGGTGAGGACCATAAGTCTTGCCAGTGCTGAATCACAATTGGGGGCAGCAGTTAGAAGAGTCCCATGCTAAGGTCCTGTGTTGCAAGGAACTGCTCAACAGAAAACAGGAATAGCTACAGAAATAGCAAATAGGCAGTCCGTTGCTTAATTTTAGGTAGTGGAGGTAGAAAGGTTGAATAGTAAGTACTATCCCTGGACAACTCTGGACCGAGAATCCTCTGTGATTGGCAGGAAGTAACCAGTTTGGGAAGACCAGGAAGGGGTGAAAAGCTATGTAATTAATTCTGATTACCTAAATATTGCATAATCACAATTTTCAAGGGATCACACACAAAAATGCCCCGAAATAGGAGGCAGGAACAGAAGAGTAGTAAGATTTTACTTTTTTATTGCTTTATCAATTCTCTAATAGAGATTCTAAAGATTATCAGGTTCAGCTAAAGATCTCACTGTTGATAAACTCTTCAGCGTTTCTAGTTTGAAATATGCAGACCTCGTTCCTAAAAAGACCTCAGTACAGGCTGGTCCAAAGGAGGCAGGTTCTGCCGAGTGAGGGAGGCTGAACTGACTAGTCGTCAACACCCTGATGTCAACACCCTGCAAAGGATCTCTAGATTCAGTGCCAGCAGGTCTGGTGCTCGCCCACAGCCACAGCCAGGTGGCCGCACCCACCTCCACACAGTGGACTCGGAACCCGGAAAGACAGGTAAGTGACCCGAGAGACCAAAGGCCCTGAAACTGGGGCGGGACCTCAGAGTAGCGGGCCAATGGGGTGCGGCGGAGTAGGGGGCAAGCCCAGTCCCCAGGCGGCGGGAGCTCACAGGCCCTAGGCCCCCACCATGTGGGAACCTCGCGGAGCTGAGGCGTGCGCGGCGGCTCTGGGCTGCGCACTCTGCCTGCTGCTCTTCGCGCTGGGGGTCCGCCAGCTGGTGAAACAGAGGCGGCCGTCGGGGTTCCCCCCGGGTCCGTCGGGGCTGCCATTCATCGGCAACATCTGCTCTCTGGCCGCCTCAGCTGAGCTCCCTCATGTCTACATGAAAAAGCAGAGCCAGGTGTACGGCGAGGTACAGCCCGACGGGTCGTGGGCGGGGTGGGCCGCTCCCGGCCAGGATCTGTCCGTACCCCTCTCCGGGTAGCCGTTGCTTGGAGAGAAACCCACTTCCTGGGTCGGGAGGGTACGTCGTCCAAGCCACGCCCTAGCCCGGGGAGCCCCGCCCAGGCTTGACTCCCACCCGGCCCGGCGGGCTCTTTCCGCCCACTAAACCGCAGAGGCTGTGCTCCCGCGTCTGCGCAGTGGGCTAAAGACTCTGCCCTAGTGGAATGAGTTCCAGCCCAGGCTCCAGCCCAAGGCCTCCGGGCAATTAGGCACTCAAATTCTAGGACCGAGTGAATAGGGAATAGGAGGTTCTGGGGTGTTTGCTTTTGAGCACGGCTGGTCTAGGCCTTTACTGTGAGGATTAGCAAGAGTCCGGGAAGGTCCTGATCAGAGAGAGAGGTGGGCTTCGGTAAATAATTGTGAAAGAATGAATAAATGGATAATGACAAATGGGTGTGGAGTCCTACAGCGCAGGGTGAGCAGTGTTATGCTGACAGGCCAGCGGCATCCTCATAGCAAACCCTAACCCTACACCTGCTGCAGGGCAGCCTCCCTTCCAACGTGGATTCCTTTAAACTCACAGCGCCCGGGAAAACGACCGCTGGCCCTCCCTGTTACGGAGGAGGAGACTGCACCCGGGAATGCCCGGTGACCGGCGACAGCCTCACTACTGCTGATTAGTGGGGGAAAGGGCCGAACCCAGCTTGTTTGGAAGGGCGCCCGACCTCAGAAGGAGGCAGGAGTCTCAGAGCGCTGGCCCCGACTAAGCTCACCTGCTTTGTTCTGAGTCCATTCATTTATGGGAAGC
>PVKM010037379.1:0-14466 GCA_004027735.1 Carollia perspicillata | reverse complement strand
TTCTTGTCCATGTCTGTTTGTCTAGCATCTGTCTGTCTATGTATTCATTCACCTGTCTCTGTATGCCATTTTAGCTGGTCTACACACTTAGCATATCTTTAATTTTACCTTTGAGAGTTCAACATTCATTATGCCAGTCCTCAGACAATTATTTCCACCACTAGAAATCCATTTTTGAGATTGTGTGCTAATTAGCAAAGAGTAACATCTTCATGTTTAGAACTCACATCATACTGACTACTCCCAAGCCTTGCTTTAGTTAGGTGATCACTTGAGCACATGGAATTTTGAGGACAGCAATGTACTGTCCTGATATTTCAGATGGGATATTTTAGAGTAAGCCATGCACACTGTAAAACTAAGTTTTAGTCAATATGTTTCTAGATCTAAACTTAGGTGATGAATTTCTGCTTAGCTCCTAGGCTAATTTAAGTATATGCCAGACATTTAGTGCATGGGATTTTGCTTGACTTAGGCTGATATATTATTCTATCTCTACTATTTGGTTGTTTAAAATGCTAAAACATCAGAATTATGAAAAAATATAGTTTTCCACAGGCAGTTCTATTGGGGCTCATTTTACCTCTATATGTACATATACTTTTATTTATGAGGTCTACATCTCCCAGAGTGTAATAAGCATTTCTCCTCCCTATTTTTTGCTTACTTATTTTCTGGGAGTTTTAGTCTAGTTTTAGTAGAAAGAGATAGATTAATGGAGGTTGATGGAAACCAGTAATCAGGTTTTTGCATTCTGGCTGGAGAAAGGCATACGCCTTGATTTCTGGTTGGGAAATGCCTTGGGCTTCTGAGTCAGTGAAGGACAGCGGGATTAGGACGGAAGTTTCACTTCTTTCAGGCCAGCAGATTTGCATTGCTTGATCGCGTGTCATGCAGAGATCAGTAATTGTTCCTCCCATCGAATTATCAGTTCAGATTCTTTCTAGATTCTGACCATAGGATGACTCCTAGTCCTCCTGGTCTAGGACTTACATGTCTTATTCTTTCATCAAGTATTTATGGAATTTATTCTTTCATCAGATATGTATGGAATTTCACCTACATGCTATGTGCTCTTCTACACACTGGGGTTACAGGAATATCTTTATGGAGCTTAAATTATTGTTGCACCTTTTGATCTTATTCTGTGGGTTCATGGAGCGGCAGTGTGATGAACTGCTAGACAGATGTCGTTTAACGCTAAGTTCAACCTAAAACAGTTTTGGCATGTCTAGGGAACTTCAATGTTAAGGGTCATTATTAATTCAATCTGTTTTAATACCCATACATGGCCCATTAGGGGAATTAAAATTCTTAAATACAGTTGTACAGTATGTACATAGATTCTTATGTGGACTTTCAAAATAATAATTCCTTTAGTATTTTAATATTGGTAAAACATTTTAGCCTATCTACCACATTAGTCATGGGCAGAGTTGATTCAGAAAGATTAAGTAACTTGCTTAAGGGATATTTACTTTATCTAATTAAGTGAAGAAGCTGTAACTCAAACCCAAGCCTCTGACTTCAAGTTCAGTAATATTTCCATTACACTGGTCAAGTCTGCAGCTCTCAGCACTTTCCACACTGATGTATAATTCATCAGGGTCACAGGGCAGCATATAATAAACTCTTCTACCGAAGCAATTTCAGTTACAAGTTTCACAATTGAGTTAGACGCTGAATTTTTCCAAGACTGTCTGTCAGTATTTAAAAACGTCGTGTTTATTTAGAAAACACAATGGCCTCTTTGCCTCTTTGTTCTGTCGGAATCTGCTTGTTCTGGGAGCTCAGAATCAACACTCGGCTGACACTGCGTGCCTCCTTACGAGGAGACTCACAAGAGCTTACAAGTTTTGTTCTTTCATCAAGTATTTATGGAATTTATTCTTCCACCACACACTTGTGGAGTTTCACCTACATGCCGGGTGCTCCTTCGCACACTGAGAATACAGTTATTGATGGAATGAAAACAACACAAGCAACACTAAGGCTATGTGATGTTGTCTTGACCTGCTTCTATTATCAATAAATTAAAACTTCTGTTTTCTATTTTTTTCCTGCCCAAGACATAACTGAAGAAGCATGGGAAAAAAGCATGTATCCTTTTTTTTCTATTTCTTGAGAATCGGTAAAATGTAACTTTTTGAGTATAAACTAATTTTTCAATTTTGACTTTTACATATTAAACCCATTATTACTTTCAATATGTTGTTGGGAAGGTTTCTTTTATCCTATTTTAACAACTCACTATATATTTAATGAGGTTCATAGATTTAACATGGCCTGCTGAGCATCCATTCTGTGCAACGTGCAAGGTTGGTTCTTATGTACCTAAGTTTACGGAACAGTTTTCAAGCTTCTGCTCTGGTTCTGGGCCCCCAGAGCATCTGATATGAAAAGAAGATCCATCCCCTGGACATCCACCCACCATTCCCTTTGACCACAAGGGTAAAAATTTGCAAGCAAAAAATAGTTGCAAGCAAAAAATAAGAATTGAATTGGGAAAAACCACACCAATATATCCTATATAGCATGGCGCTGCAGAACTTTCTTAGGAAGCAATGCGTAATAACACTGCTGCACGCACGTGCACTCGTGCAAACGTTAAGGATGCTCAGGAGAGGAGAGGCTTTTTACTCAAAATGTGAGTGGGAAATGTTTCTGTACGTCTTAAGAAATCAGTGAAAGTACATGCTTAATCAAATTGCACAGGTATCTATCTCTCCATACATCCAAACACATAAAAGTGAGACATGACAAAATTGAAATCTATTTTAGTTTCTAGTTATATAGTTTTTTAAAAGATATTGAAATGATTTTTCAACCATCATGTAATGATTATTTTAAGCAAGTATCATCAATGGATGCCAAAACTTGTGTGACAGTTTGACAAGGAACAATATATTCCATTATCTCAAAGTATCTTCCCAGAGATAACACATTAATTACAAAAATTAAAACAGTAACTTCGTGGTAGAGAAACCTGACAGGTATCTTTACCCAAGTTTTTTTAATTAATATCACTAGGAAACATCTGGGCTTCCTGTTAGATGCACTATTGATATACTATTCCTGCCTAAAATATGTAAAATAAACATACACTTAAGGAAATATCAGACACTTTGAGGGGCGTTCTACAAAAACGAATGGCCAAGAATCTTCAAAAAGGTTAATATCATGAAAGAAAAAGAAAGAGTAAGGAATTATTTTAGATTAAAGGAGACTAAAGAGAGACCTGACAAGTAAATGCCATGCAAAGTCCTGGAATGGGACAAAACTCCCATAACGGATATTAAGATAATTGATGAACGTTGAACATAGGCTGTATGTTGTTTAGTATTTCATTAACTAAAGCCTTCTGAATTTAACAGTTGTGTGTGGTTATGTAAGAAAATGTTTTTGTTCTTGAAATACACGTGAAGTGTTTAAAGTGTTCAGGGGTAAAGGACATGGTGTCTGCAACTGTCACATAGTTCAACAACAACAAAAAAACTAGCACATACACACACGTATCTATACACATACCCACACATGCATGTGAAGTAAAATGTGAAAAAGTTAATTCAAGAAAACTTTCAATCTGAAAATCCAAACCACACAAAAGTGAAAGTAATGGAAACTATGGTTGTATTTCTTACAGCATGTGGCTGTGGCAACTCTTACGCTCTAAAGTGCCTTTCTTACTTAAGTGTCATACACTATGTCTTAATTGTTTTAGGTACCTTATGAAATTTTACAAAGAATGCAACTTAATTGCATTTTCTTGAACTTCCTCTCTCTCTTGCTATTCTCAGCATTTCGGCAGGCTGTTTTGTTGCTATATAACAAGGAACCATCCGATGCCCCATAGCACCACCCCTGGTACCTTTACGAAACCTCCATTCTCACTCTGCATGCTAAGCATTGCTGGTGATGAGGCTGCCTGAACCATGGTAACCCCTTGTAACTCAGTCAGCAACAAAAGCAGATGGGTCATTTTTTCTAGTGGCATGTTGTGAGGTAATTGGCTTTCATTCCAGGCTTTCTTGTGGAGGTGATGGGGATTAGATGCTGTAAACACAGGGCAGAATATATTTGTTCTCTCCAAAGACCAAGTTCAAGATCTTTATGAATCATTCTTACTTTCCCACAGCCATTTTCAGTTTCTTTTGGAGCCTTTAAAATGCATCCTTTTCCTCAGCATGGTTTCTTTCCATCTGAACATCTCTGTAAGGCATTCTCATCCTTCTATTTAAATGGTCCTGAAGAAAACTTTTCTTTCTTTCATATATTAATTCAGCACTGAGTAGCTGGAAGCTATGTGACTGTAAGTCACATCTTCCTGGGGAAAGGCCACTACCTCTCTCATGCTTTCCTTTGACGCCTCAGGCAGAGGAAAGCACAAAGCTTTCTTTTGTGTATGTGGTTGTGATCACGTAATGTTACACAAAGTCAATCAAATACACAAATTGATATTTTCAAAAATTTGAAAGTTTTTACTGATTAAAAACTGGTAGGTTGTAATAACAGAACTTATCCAGCACTATTGTAAAGATTGTTTTCATAATATCAGTGACACGGGGGTTCATCATTTCCTGGGGCTTCTTGCTGCTGCTCTGTCATCATCGCTGCAAGAACAGTCATTTAGCAACAGGGGATTTTTGTCAAACCTGCTTTGTAATGCAAGTTTTTAAGGCAGACTTAATCAGTTCCACTGCATCTCTTTTACTATCAAAGTTTTGCCAACATGTTATCCTTTGATTGTATTTCTCTTTGAAGCATTTTGAATTTATAATTGGTGGTTTATAGGAGGGGTTTGAAAATCTGGCTTTTGTTGCAAATAAAGAAGCTCTTTGGTATGGGAGTGATTGTGAGAGGATCTTTGTAGTTTGTAATAAGAAGCTGGGGCCTGCCCTGACTGGTGTAGCTCAGTGGGTTGGATGTCATCCCATAAATCGAAAGGTGGCTGGTTCGATTCCCAGTCAAGGCACATGCCTGGTTCGTGGGCCAAGTTTCCCAGTCCAGCACATGCGAGAGACAACCGGTCAATGTTTCTCTCCCTCGCTTCCCCTCTCTCTAAAAATAAATAAATAAAATCTTAAAAAAAGGAAGTTAGAGTCTTGCCCCAAAACCCAAGAAATGGTTTGATTTTTTTGCATGTTTAGCATTACTTTTGCTTCTTTGTCTGAATATAGGTGGAAGGACCACATGAAATTCCTAATACTTCACTCTGTCATTAGAAATGTGGGATCACAACAACTTTAGTGCTCCAACGTGTGTAACTATAGTTACAAGCCCGGGTAACGCTGACTAGGATTTTCCAGGTGTATTCTTTCTAAAATTTATCTGTCAAGGGAAGCACCTGTGATAAAAGCATCAAGCCACTTTTTTTTTCTACTGCCCCATTCATAACCACCTTGTTTCCATTTTACAAAGAAAGACATTCTTCTCATCCATCCAGGATATTTCTATGGTTCTTGAGCCTAGTGTGTACAAATTTCCCTGGGACAAAATAAAGGAACACTTAAAAATATTTCAGCCCTGACTGGTGTGGCTCAGTTGGTTGGGCATCGCCCCACAAAGAGAAAGGTCGCTTGGATTCCTGGTCAGGGCAAATGCCTAGGCTGCAGGTTTGGTCCCTGGTAGAGGCGCATAAGGGAGGCAACCAATTGATGTTTCTCTCTCACATCAATGTTCCTTTCCCTCTCTTTTTCCTTCCTTTCCTCGCTCTCTAAAAATAAACAATGAAACAAAAAACAATATTGAGAAAGTGAATACCACTAATGACTGCATAACAAATTCTTTTGTAAATCAAGTGCTTTCTAATTCTTTGCTTTCAATACATTGATAGATTATTAAGAATAATAGAGATAGATTATAAAAATTAACAGAGCTCCAAGCAGCTGCTTTGAATTCCACTGGACCCAGACTTTTCCCTCAGCTCCTTGGTGGGGGTTTTGCCTGACACATTCAGTTTTCCCAGAAAGTGCCCCCCTGTTGTATGTATGGTTCTGAAGTAGACAAATACTGTATGCATTGCAAATGATATGTCTCACCTCCCTGATTGGGTCCCTTGGTACCAATAACTTTCAGATTCAGGACTGACAAACTTGCTACCTTGCTCCCTTCTGCGGTGTGTGGATGAGGGGAAGGAGATGAGAGTCTGGGAATTGGAATCTGATTTTGCAGCATGGTATTTTGAGGAGGTAGGCAGATCAGAGTCACTGTAGGAAACTAGGGGGCTGTGACAAGGCAGCAGCCTTAGGCAGGGCACAGGGGTGAGAGCAGATCACTAAGGCAAGAACAGCCCACTTAGCACAGGGCTAAGAGAGAAAAATTGGCAGCAGCTCTTGAGAGAGTTGGGTGATGAATATCCTCTAAAACATGGGTGATCATTGACGCAGCAGTTAAATGAATAATATAATCAGTAATTTAACCATTTGCTTAATTTTATATATCTAGTTTGTTTCTGATGCTTCATCATTATAAACAATGCTATGAAGGATATTCTTAGACATTAATCTTCGAGTGTATTTTTTATTATTTTTATCGTGCAACTTCTAGAAATAGAATCACTAAATTAACTGATATAAAAATGTTAAGGCTGCTTACACCAATTTCTCTCCACGTAAGACTTTATATTCCAATTTACACCCTCACTAGCAAAGCAGAGAGTTTGCGCTTCACCAAGTAATAATTATCCTTTTCAAAGACTTTCCACCATCCATGACAATTGATGCATTTATCTTATGCATTTATTTGAATGAATCACTTTCTGTATTTAGTAGTAACTTAAAAAAATTAACAAACAAGATTACTCTGGGTTAAGTTGGAGCAAGTTTCACAAAGTGTCTCTCCATCTCCATTTCATACACACGTTGCAAGACTGGCTGCACCTGGTGGTCATATTAGATTACATAGTAGAGGGATTACAGACTCTAAACCCGGAACCATGCTCTTTCTCCACCCTTTTTTTCTCAAATGCACAGAGTGTCTAAACCCTTTGTTAAACATTCAGTCCGACGGCAGCACTGTAGGCACGGCCGTGGAATAGAGTTGGTCACTGCACAGGTTCGGCTCCTCCTTCTCATACTAGCCTTTCCTCCCTCTTCCAGCTCTCCGGGCACATCTGTCTCTCTCTCTCCTAAGCTCCAGGGGCCCTTCTTTTTGCCTCTGTAACTCATTTCCTGAGCCCATGTCTTGCAGGGCTCACTTCTTTTACCTCTGTGACATTTTAACTAAGCTTTCTCTTATGGTTTGGGTCTTGTCTCTGAATTCTTTCTTAGCCAGAACTCAAGTACTGAGGTTACTGAACCGAGGTCTAATATCTCCTGCCATTTTACCACCGACATAATAGCATTATTATGATTATTGTTATTTTTCTAGGTGTTTCAACAATGACCACATGCTTTTAAAACAATTTAACCTGGTTTCAATTAAAAGATAATTAATTTTTGAAGTTACTGTTATACTTTACAGCACTAAAGTTTTGGTCCACATTACTTGAAGCTGTACTCTGGTATGTTCTTACCTTGCTTGCGCTTGAAGTCCTCTTTGTTGACATTCTAACCTAAATATGTATACTGCCTTAGTTTGTATGATAGCTTCCAGATGAAAATGTGACACACATGAAGATAATGTGCTTATTTTTAGAAAGGTTAATATGTGCAATATCCCAATCCAAAGGTCAAAAGATAATTTTGACTCTTCAAAGCCAGCTCTCAGAAATGCCCTGGAATCAGGTTGGCACAGCTGGGTTCCATCCTGGTGCAGATGCTGGGACCTGAGGCTGTCCCACATTTGAATCAGAGTGTTATGGACTGAATGTTTATGTCTCCTTAAAATTCCTATGTTGGAATCCTAATTCATAATGTGATGACATTAATAGGTGAGGTCTATGAGATATAATTAGGTCACGTAGGTGAGGCCCTTGCAAACACACATACTTAGCTCCTTTTTTTCTAATCTCTTCCTTATTAAACACCCTTTCTATGGTTTCCCTTCCTTGGTAGCTGGAATTATATCCTGGTTTAGCTGATACAGCAGTTCAATTCGCATAATGCTCATATTTATTTTCCATCAACTTTATTTCCATTATGCGTTTGTAAAAGAACAGCTTAAGACCACTCAGTGGTTGTTCCTGCACACTCAGTGGCCTGTGCAGTGTGGGCTGCAGACCCATCTTCAGCAGCAGCCAAGTCTTCAGTACGAAACTGTGGAATAGGCACAGAGGACACCTGTGCCTTCAGACCAGTCTGTGACCTCAGGCTGGGCAGCAGTGAACTTGGGAGCCAGAACAGACCATGCACCCTGAAATTCTTACTTAGTCACGGCCTTTTCAGCAGCGGCCTGCTCTTCCTTCTCAATCTCTTCAGGATCTCAGTAGAAGTAGAGATCAGGCAGGACCTCCCATGGGTGTTCATGGGAGATGGTGCCGCACATGTGTAGTACTTCCAGGGGCCAGCATGCACCACATCAGACCCACTGAATAGCGCCCCTGTGGTTGCCAGGGTTGACAATGTCCACAAAGTGCAGAGGAGAGTCTGTGTGACACAGAGCAATGGTGGTCAGTTTGACAAAAATGCCTCTGTGAGAGGCTGGTGGTCAGCCCTGGGATCAGTAACACCCAGAAGTCTCGGCTCCCAGAAGGCTGCCCCTGTCTGGTTAGTGAGGGTTCCAGGAGTGAAGTGCCCGGTGATGGGGGTGACTGCAGTGGCAGCAGCAAGCTTCAGCGCAGCTCCCTGTAGGAGGTGACACTGACAGCGGGGGGGTTTTCAGTGGCAACAACTGCACGAGCTTCAGGCAGAAGCTCCTCCAGGTCCTCTTCAGATTTACGGCGCAGGTGCCGCCCCTTTTCCTTGTGCACCTGTTCCAATTGACTTGGAAGTCAAGGTTGGTGTCACCTAAATGGGTTCCTGCTGGAAGGAATTTGAGGCCATCTCCCTGCTTCATTTGCAGGACATCCAGGTGTCTGGACATTGGGAAAGTTCTCTTAAGTTGTGTGGGAACCGAGAACAATGCAGTGTAGGAACTGAGAACAAAGCCATATGGGCCTCTCTGTGGGTAATGTGGAAGTGCTAACATTTATTTTTAATTATGGTAAAAAATAGGTGTCATATTCCTTGAAAGGGCTGAGAAAATAAATTTTAAAAATAATTTAACATAAAGGTTGCGTAGCAGAGAGGTCAAGAGCTCAGACTCTGGGTCTGGACTGCTGGGATTCAAATCTCATCTCTAATGACAATTAGTTATATGGCCTTGGCAAGTTTCTGGGCCTCAGTTTCAACATCGATAAAATGTGATGACTAATAGAATTTATATCACAAAACTAGTTTATGTATTACTTGAGTTAATTCTCATTAAGTGCTTAGAATGGTTATGAAGCAAACAGTAAGCACTGTGTCACTGTAAGCATTATGGAATAAATGGGACAAATTACGCATGCACGCGAGCTAATCTCTCAGTGTTCTTTCTCATTCATGTCTAATTCCAAAACCTTGTATATCTCATATGCAACTTTTTTCACATTCAGTTTTTAGTAGGCTTAATGTTTTGAAGGTTTTGTTTAGCTCAATTAGGCGGAAGTTTACTTATGCATGTTATCAATCTGGAATTAAGGAAGTTTCCATATATAGATCTTTCCAAATGTGTCTATGAACTTGTCTATCATAAAAGATATAATTTGGATTACTGAAGACTTTTCAGAAGAGAAAGATGATGACAAAGGGGTAAATACAGACAAGCAATATGTATGCTGCTTGGTGAGTGTTAAAAGCATGG
This sequence comes from Carollia perspicillata, assembly GCA_004027735.1. Lineage (NCBI taxonomy): Eukaryota > Metazoa > Chordata > Mammalia > Chiroptera > Phyllostomidae > Carollia > Carollia perspicillata. Next base: position 4,704 of record PVKM010037379.1, on the reverse strand, counting down.
AATGATGCATAGGTGGGAATAGGCAGACAGATGAGTAGATAACATTGGTAGACGAGAGGTCCTGCACTATTCCTAAGAAGTGCTTCAGACCTCAGGGCCAGTTTTAAGTCAGAGCTGGTATATTTCTGTTACATCCCGCTTCTGAGATCACCAGTAGTAATGTGATTGTAAATAACAATCTTATCCCAGAAAGAAGAGATTTATTATACTTAAACTATATTTTAGATATTATTTGATGATCTTCGGTCAATGTTATAATTTTGTAAGTGTTTCCAACAAATAGCATTTGCACCTTCAAGAAATAACTCTCTTGTGTATATTAAAAAACAAATGACAAGCAAAGTATATGCAATCCACAAAATTGGTGCCTGTGAATAATTAATGGTGTTCACTGGAACCCTAAGAGGTAACAAATATCAGTTCTGGGTGTTAACACACAACATTGCATTTCCCTTCTTATTCTTTTCCGCCATCTTCTTATTTATTTGTTGATTCTATAACCTGGCACTTGCTTCTCACTCCTGAGGTTACACATGCACTTTTCCTGAGTGTGGACTTCAGAGGGTGTTCTGTCAGTCATTCCCCCTCTGTGGTCCCGTACAAAGCCCTAGCTTTGTACGGGACTACAGAGTGGGTGTGAATGTTGGAAGCCTCTCTCCTCAGCAGCCTCAGGGGCTCCTTTCTTTCATGCTTTAGGGGCGCTTTGTCAGCTTTTGAATGCTGCCTCTTTGGCTGCCTTTGTGGCAACAGCTTGTGCTCAGATGTGATTTAGTTGTAAGCTGATTGCTGCTCCGTGTGTGAAGAGAGCATGACCAGTTTGCAGGCAGCCAGTCGGTGCGCCCCCAGCCTGTTACATCAGCATCGCATGATGGGAAGCCAGGCAATGCCAGACAGTCTCCCCTTTTGCCTGTATTTTTTTGTCTTTCAAGGAAAAAAAAGGAAAGCCTGGGAAAATAGCAAGAGAGGCCTGCTTATCCTTGAGAATTGCTGAATGCTATTCTCCATAACAGTGCTTTTTTTAAAAAAAATTGAGTTTTCAAAAAGGAGGGGAGAAGTAAAGAGAGACACAAAATTGAGGCAAAAATAATTCACAGTTTTGCGAGACTTGGGTCCAGTATATCATCTGCTCTGGCACTTTATGGACTCCTCTGGTACTCCGTCCCCATTTTTCTAGTGGTTATATTAATTTTTACCTAGAAACGTGTATGTGCATTAACAGAGACAAAGGAAATAATACTTCTGTCTGTTTGGGTTTTGATTAACTTAAGTAGAACATTTCTTCCTGTTTACTGAATGTTCTGGACAGTCTCCCTTTGTATTGCATTACTTTCAACAGGTTGTATTTTTTAAATAAACAGTGAACTGGTCCCCATGCCTTCACTTGTGTTGTTCCTCATTAAGGTCCCGCAGGGGTTAGGAGGTGTGTTTGAGTCATGTGACACACTGGTTTCTCACATGCTGTCCTCTGAGGACTGGAGCACGGAAGTTCCTCTTTCTCCAGCGTAGGGAGTAGTAATCTGCCCCTTGTCCTGCTGAAGTGATCCACCTCACCACTGAGGCTCGTTTCCACAGCTGGTTTTGCGGCAGGCAACGGTGTTGTGACTCTGAGACTGAACGTTTGACCAAGAAGGTTTTTAAAATAAGGAGCTTATTCTGCAGAGGTCCACCTCCATTGCATGTGGATCAGACTCTGGGAAGCACTGTTGCTGCTTATCTATAACAGAATGGCAGAATTATCTCTTTGATCGCACGGGGTTAACAATAGTATGTCTGGTGATATACTCTTTATAAATCATAGAAGGAAGCATCTGTGTGGAAACTAAGAAATTGTGCTTTCTTATACTTCTAGGAAGAGAGATTCGTTTCTGGAAAAACTTGTTCCAGTTATGAAGCAGATGCAGCAAATCACTGACCTCAATTTTTTTGTCATTTTTAATAAAACTCATTAATAATATTACTTAATACCTGTCATTGTTTTCCTTTGCCAAAGGAAGTCCCTAATTTTATCTTTAATGTATTACTTAATACATTTTGCTAATTTGAGGATATAAGTCAAGGAACATTCTCATTGCAAAAAAATTAAGAAAATGCAGAAAAATAAAAGAAAATCGTTCCATCATTGCGCTACTTAAAGGAAACCTCCTCAGTGCTTGCCATGTGGGTTGGCTGACGGATTGTTTGTGAGGTGGCCTTGGGAAGGCTTCCAGCCATCCAGTGGCTCCTGGCATCTTTCATCTGCAGCCCTTGTCACAGCTGAAATGATCTCATCCTCTGTTTAATTTAAATTTTTTGGCTAACTCTCTTTCAGTTATATATATATATACACACACACATATTCCACGAGGACAGGTGTTTTCTTCTGCTCTGTTCACTGTTGTAATCCCAGCACTAAGAATGACATCCAGCACTAAAAGACACTCACCAAGGATTTGTTAAATAAGGCTTTAATGAATGAGCATAAGTAGCCTTATTTTTTGAGTAGTCCTTCCCTGGTTGCACTTATCTGGTCTAAGCAATTTTGTATCCTGATATTTCAGTTAACATTATAAACATAATATTTCCCTAAGCTTTTAGGAGGAGTTCTTCATACAGTGCTGCAGAAGCAGATGCTAAGAGTATTGAACACCCTGCCTCTGTGTGCTTAAGACAGGATTCCTTGTGCTTGTTATCAGATGATAATCCTGTGACTGCATTCCTTGTGCCACACGTTTCAAGCCACTCTTCTACAATTCCCATTGCAGCCACAGCAGGGATGAAGGGCCGTGGCTGCCTTCAGTGATTCCTTCTGGTCTCACTGACCTTTTGAACTTACCAGAGTCCTGCAAAGGGACTTTGCACGAGCTATTCCCTTGCCAGGGAGACTCTTCTTTGCTGTTCAGAGAATGGCACCATCGGCTCTGCTCTTGGCTGTCAGTTACCTGAGCTTTCCCGACCTGCTGTAAGCAGTAAGTGCATGCACCACGGTCTGATGTGTCAGTTATTTAATTATTTATGTACATCTATCGCTTACCCCGTACCCCTACTTCCTACTGGAATGTTTTCACGACAGCATGAAACTTGTCTTGTTCACTGTGTATTCTGTAGAGAGAATAAATACATTTGACAACTCTATTCAGGGAACATTTATTAGATTTACATGTTCTACCATGCTATGTGCTAAATGCTAGGGAATTGCTAGGGATACCACCCTAAATGGGGAAAGATTTGACAGGATCTGGGGGTGTGGTACTGTTCTAGGCAGTAAAGATAGAGGAAAGAAAAAGTCAAATCATTATCTACTTACAATTTCAATAAATGCTGGTAAGGAAATTACTAGATAGTATAAGAACGCAGCCAGGATCTAGCTTGGATGGCGTGATTCATTCCAGATACCCTGACCTTCTATTTCGTCATAAAATTAGATAATCAGATGTGTTTTTTTACTGCTCTTCAAATAAATGGCATGGATACTTTTTTTCTTCGTTTCTTTCCAGTGAGAGACATCCACTTACATCAAAGGAATTAGACCGAAAACACCAAGTTCCTCTGTTGATTCTGCTTTAAAATAACAGCCAGCACCAAGAGTGCAACCTGTGTCTTTCCACATCTTGTTTTTTTAAAGAGAAAATAAAATTCTGTGAGACATGAATGTGGATTAGACATTCTGAAATAAGACAAATGTCAGAGTGGAAAAAGAAATTAGCCTAAAACAGAAATTAATACATTTAATCCCATAAAAAGATGGCTTTCATTAAAGTCACTTAAATATTTAATCACGAAAAAATGATTTATCTTGCATATGGTAGTAAGCTTTATAGTCAATGGTACTGCGCATTTGGGGAATATTTTAAAAATTTTATTCTGAGGTACTATGCTAACTCAGTGACTAAACTAATCTCCATAACCCCTTGGATAGCACTTTAATTTTCTCAAACCAATAAAAATGGTGAGTGAATTTTATTAGGAGGGAGTAAAACAAAAATAACAGCTTAAAAAGAATTATTCCTCCAATGCTTTGTTGACTAGCCACATGCAACTCTTCACTGGCCTCCACTGATCAATTTTAGAAGTCCTACTTCTTTTAGAAAAAATTGAACTCTTCCACCATTAAAAAATAAATTTAGTCGTTTTCTTAGATAGATACATTTAAATGGTCTCTTCTCTGGGAGGCAATGTCTCAAGTTGCTGTACCTTAGTTTCTGGCCAAACATAATCACAAGGAAAGAAACCACAGCGTTTAATTGACATGATCTTAGAGACCTGGGTTCTCCAGTGTTGTGGTTTTTTCCCTTTCAGGAAATATTACTCTGTTGCATTTTAAAAATTAAGACGAGGGAATAAATAAATTGAGTCAAGCTCACTCACTGATATAGTCTAACTTCACACAAAGGGTCTTTCTATTGAACTTGTGGGTAGTTAAATGAATCCCAGGAGCTCGAATACAACTTTATGGGAAAAACATTACCATACCTTCTAGCCTGAATATGAAATTAAAGATGTGGTAAGTGAGTGAGGGTCTTGTTTGATTTAGAATCGTGGCATGTAAGGGCCAGAAGTGAACCAGCATTAAAAAAAAAAAAAATCTAGTGCTAACCCTTGACTTACACCGATCCAACTGAGGCCGAGAGAGTGAAGTGACCCCCCAAATCACACATAGCAGAACAGCAATTGCTTCAGCTACCCCTGATTCCCCCTTCTATTCAGGCTCCACTGTTTTTGAAAAAT
>PVKM010037378.1:0-14470 GCA_004027735.1 Carollia perspicillata | reverse complement strand
CACACCCCCTCCCACCCACACTCCCCCCATTTAGTTCATGTCCAGGTTTCATAAGTTCTTTAGTTTCTACTCTTGCCCTCCCCCTGTCTATTTTCTCCCCACCATCTATGCTACTTATTCTCTCTACCTCCTCCCCTGCCTCCTCGCACTCCCCTGTTGCTAACCCTCCAGGTGATCTCCATTTCTGTGGCTTCGCTCCTGTTTTAGGTGTCCACTTAGTCTGCTATTGTTTTAGGTATGGTTGTTAATAACTGAGTTTGCTGTCTTTTCACTGTTCATATTTTTATCTTCTTTTTCTTAGATAAGTTCCTTCAACATTTCATGTAATAAGGGCTTGGTGATGATGCTAAGTCTCTTTAACATTTCATAGAATAATGGGTTGGTGATATGGAACTCCTTTAACTTGACCTTATCTGGGAAGCACTTTATCTGCCCTTCCATTCTAAATGAGAGCTTTGCTGGATAGAGTAATCTTGGATGTAGGTCCTTGCCTTTGATGACTTCAAATACTTCTTTCCAGTCCCTTCTGGCCTGTAAGATTTCTTTTGAGAAATCAGCTGATAGTCTTCTGAGAACTCCTTTGTAGATAACTGTCTCCTTTTCTCTTGCTGCTTTTAAGATTCTGTCCTTATCTTTAATCTTGGGTAATGTAATTATGATTTGACTTGTTGTGTGCTCCCTTGGGTCCAACTTCTTTGGGACTCTGAGCTTCCTGGACTTCCTGGGAGTCTGTTTCCTTGGCCAGATTGGGGAAGTTGTTCTCCATTATTTTTTCAAATAAGTTTTTAATTTCTTGCTCTTCCTTTTCTCCTTCTGGTACCCCTATGATTCAGATGTTGGAACATTTAAAATTGTCCAGAACATTCCTAAGCATTTGCTCAGGTTTTTTTTTTTTTTTTGAATTCTTGTTTCTTTATTCTTTTCTGCTTGGTTGTTTCTTTCTTCCTTCTGCTCCAAACCATTGATTTGAGTCCAAGTTTCCTTCCCTTCACTGTTGGTTCCCTGTACATTTTCCTTTATTTCACTTTTCATAGCCTTCACTCTTTCCTCTATTTTGTGACTATACTAACCATATCTTTGAGCATCCTGATTACCAGTGTTATGAACTGTGCATCTGATAGTTTGGCTATTTCTTCATCCCTTAGTTTTATTTTTTTGGAGCTGTGATCTGTTCTTTATTTGGGCCATATATATTTTTTGTCTTGGCACACCTGTTACATAGTAAGGAGTGGAGCCTTAGATATTTACAAGGGTGGGACAACCCAGGTCACTGTGTTGTTGTGCTGTATGTGGGGGAGGGATATGAGAGGGAACAATGCTGCTTGCTTGGCTCTCCACTGGCTTTCAGTCACTTCAGAATCCACAAACAAATTGGGCCCTTCTAGTGCTGATTCCTGGTTGGGTGAGTTTGTGTATGTTGTAGGACCCTGTGGGCCTTTCCAATGGACTCTCTTCTAAGGATGGTTGTTTCTCCTGCTGCCTCGACCCCCACAGGTTTTTTTCGGTGAGAGGTTTTGAGGCTTTATATCCCAGTACTGGAACCCTGGGTTACATGGATTGTCTTGCTCCCCAGTTGTTTCTCCCAGTTATCCCAAATGTGGGACTGCCCACTCCACCAGCTGCCGCCTTGCCTGCACCAGTCCTCCAGCCACCATCTTGCTGGGAGTCCTCTGCACACCAGGTGCCCATCTTTGTCCCTCCTTCTGGTCTAGATGAATGTTATTTTTAACTCCTTGGTTGTTGCACTTACATACAGTTCAATTTTCTGGTAGTTCTGCTTATTCTTATTTTTATTTCTTAAAGTATTTTTATTGATTATGCTATTATAGTTTTTTCAATTTTTCTCTGTTTATCCCCCTTCCACCCTGTCCCCCAACCCTCCAGCATCCCTCCCTTAGTTCATGTCCATGGGTTGTACATATAAGTTCTTTGAGTCCTCTGTTTCCTATATCACTTTTATCTTTCCCCATCTATTTTATGCCTACTAATTATGCTTCTCCTTCCCTGTACCTTTTCCCCCTCATTCCTCCCTTCCCCCTCCCCACTGAACCTCCTCTGTGTGATGTTCATTTCTCTCATTGTGTTCCTATTCTGGTTGTTTGCTTAGTTTTTGTTTTCATTGTTTTTCTCTTTTTTTAGGTTCATTTGCTGATAGTTGTGTGTTTGTTGTCATTTTACTGTTCATATTTTTGACCTTCTCTTTCTTAGATAAGTCCCTTTAACATTTCATAGAATAAGGGCTGGGTGATGAGGAACTCCTTTAACTTGACCTTATCTGGGAAGCACTTTATCTGCCCTTCCATTCTAAATGAGAGCATTGCTGGATAGAGTAATCTTGGATGTAGGTCCTTGCCTTTAATGACTTCAAATACTTCTTTCCATCCCCTTCTTGCCTGTAAGGTTTCTTTTCAGAAACCAGCTGATAGTTTTATGGGCACTCCTTTGTAGGTAACTGTCTCCTTTCCTCTTGCTTCTTCTAGGATTCTCTCTTTATATTCAATCTTGGGTAACCAATGATGATATGCCTTGGTGTGTTCCTCTTTGGGTCCAACTTCTTTGGGACTCTCTGGGCTTCCTGGACTTCCTGGAAGTCTGTTTCCTTGGCCAGATTGGGGAAGTTTTCCTTCATTATTTGCTCACATACCTTTTCTATTTCTTGCTGTTATTCCTCTCCTTCTGGCGCTCCTGTAATTCAGATATTGCAATGTTTCAGGTTGTCCAGAGGTTCAACCTGAGCCTCTCCTTACTTTTTTGACTCTCTTTACTTTTTTTAATTCTTGTTTCTTCATTTTGTTCCAGTTGGATGTGTATTTTTTCCTTTTGTTCCAAATCGTTCCTTTGACTGATGCTTTCCTTCCTGTCACTGTTGGTTCCCCGAATATTTTGCTTTATTTCATTTTGGATATCCTTCATTTCTTCCTTCATTTTTTGACCAAGCTCAATCAGTTCTGTGAGCATTTTGATTACCAGGGTTTTAAATTCTCCATCAGATAGGTTGGCTATCTCCTCATCACTTAGCTCCCTTCCTGAGGTTTTCCTCTGTTCTTTCATTTTGGGCCATATTCCTTTTTTTTAAAGATTTTATTTTTATTTATCTTTAGAGGGGAAGGGAAATATCCCCTCTAATATTTCTCTCTATAGAGAGAAATATCAATGTATGGTTGCCTCTTGTGCGTCCCCCACTGGGAACTGGCCCGCAACCCAGGCATGTGCCCCAACTGGGAATTGAACTGCAATTCTTTGGTTTGCAGGCCTGCGCTCAATCCACTGAGCTACACCAGCCAGGGCATGGGCCATATTTCTTTGTCTTGGTGTACCTTTTAAGTTGTAAGGGGGTGGGGCCTTAGGTATTCACCAGGGCAGGACAACCCTCTTTGCTGTGCTGAGGCCCTGCCTGTGGGGGAGGGGCCAGAGTGGGAACAATACAGCTTGCCTGCTCTTCTCTAACCCACTTTCCAAGAGTCTCTTGTGTGGGACTGGGAGTTTCTCCCACCAGTCCCCTCTGAGTCTCAGTTTTACCTTCAGCCAGCCCTGCCTGCGCAGTCTGCCACCTTGCTGAAGTTTTTCCGAGTTGCCCGAGTGGTCCAGTGCCTTACCAGTCTGGTTGTTCTGGTTGATTTTTTTCTTTAATTTCTTGGGTGTCAGAGTTCCATGCAGTTTGATTATCTGGTGCTTTCAGTTGTTTATTGATTTTAGATTGGTTTTTATCTTCCTTTTGGTTGTGCAAGGAAATGAAAGGTTTCTCCTTATGCCGCCATCTTGGCTGGAACTCTCAATTCTATTTTTTGCTTTTAAAGTTCTTGTTGTCCTTCTTTTGGTTGTGTGAGAAGGCAAAGTATATCTACCTATGCCTCCATCTTGGCCAGAAGTTTCCCTAGTTCATTTACAATCCTGCCTAATAAAAATAACAAAACCTGAGGGAAATGTTGCTTATTTGCATACACAAATTATGAATAAATTTCAAAGTCTAAATAAAATACAGATCAAACACATTTAGGTATATATAAGAAGAATTTTCCCTTTATGACCAAGAAACTTTTATCCCAGAGTATGAATGCTTTCATACTATGAAGTTACTCACGAAGCATCCTTGAATAGTTCTCAGAAGGAAAAAAAGGCAAAAAGTAAGTGGCGAGGGTGTTTGAAAATTTTTGATGCCCATTTTAAGAATTAAAAATTAGTGACAGAAGCTTGCTTTCTTAACAAGAAAAATATGTGTCTCTCTGAAACCAACAATCCAGCATCATTCGTAATGGTAAAATCTAAAAGATGTTTCTTTGTCTCCTCCTTTTGACAGCCTCCCCGTGTTTGTTTCTATGAATTAGGTAGCATGGCTTTGACTCCCGGTCTTGGTAGTGTGGCCTAATGTAGTAGGTGTCCCATAGGGTCCAGTGGCACAGCCTCCCCTATCACCCAAGCTGGGTATTGGAGGTGTTCCCTTCATGTGGGCTGAGTACACCTTCTTCTTGTAGTTGAGCCTTGGTTACTGTTGGAAGGTCAATGGGAGGGATTTACCCAGGCCAGTCAGCTGCAAGGATTGGCTGTGACCACTGGCCACCAACCTTTGCCCGCCAATGAGGATCAGCTGTGCAAGGGTATGGTGATGGTGCTCCAATGTGGTCTGTAGCTGTTCAGTGGGTGTGCAGGCTCTGGGGTTTCCTGGATGGTGAAGGACAAGGTGAACCCCCACCCGTGTTTTGCCTGAGGCCACCCTGCCTGAGCTATAAAACAATGTGAGATGGCTGCTACTTGTGCTGGGCTTGGAGATTCCCAGGGGAAGCCAAGCTGTGAATCTAGACTGGCTGCTGCTGGTGCAGGGCCTGGGTTTACTTAGGAAGTGGTAAGGAGGCTGGGGGCAAACTGACACAGCTGTTGTTACTTTGAGAGGATTGAGTTAGTTGTGAAGCATGAGGCAAGCCCAGCCATTCATATGGAAGAATCACTGTTAACAGGTGTAAGTTGGGTGGGATGGAGTCTCAGGGAATCTCCAGGGTGGGGAAAACAGTGTTAGCCAGATTGGTGAAGTCTGAGATTTGGCACTCACCTGATGGCTCTGTGTCTTTGTGGGAGAAGGGTTTGGAAAAGGGACAGTGGCCTCTGCCTGCCTTTTTGTCTAGGAGAAAGTGGTACCCACTTCTTGCTTTCATGCCAGACACTTCAGTTCCTTTTTATATGACACTGGTGCCTTTTAAGCTGCTTCCCCAGTGCTGAAACTTAGAGGGAGTGAGTCTGAAGAAGTCCATTTGTGGGTTCTTTAAAGGGGAACTGTTTGGGACTCCATAAGTTTCTTCTACCACCTCAACCCCCACTGGTTTTTGCAGGCAGAAGTTATGGGGATTTATTTTCCTGTCACTGGAGCCCTGGGCTGGGGGTCCTGGTGTGGAGCTAGGACTCGTCACTCCTGAGATATCCATCCTCAATTTTTGTCCCCCATGTGTGGATTTGGGATCAGCATATTCCACATCTTTGCCCCTCCTACCAGTCTGGATGGATGTGGTTTCTTTAATTCTGTAGTTGTCAGACTGCCATTCAACCTGACTTTTGACAGTTCTGAGTGATGGTTGTTTTACAGTTTAGTTGTAATTTTGATGTGGTTGTTCAAGAAGGTAAGCCATGTTTACCTATGCCACCATCTTGACTGGAAGTTCCAAATCTTTTATTTGTATCAGATGTGACCATTTAGAAGATATAAAGGAAAACAATTCATTTACAAAGACATAAAATGTAAATATGTAGTAATAACCCTAACAAAAACATGTTTAAGATCTGTGTGATGAAAATTTAAAAATTTGACAGAGATAGGGAAGAAGATATTTCAAAGCTGGAGAAACATTCCATGGTACTGGATTGAAATACTAAATTTTGGAAAGAAGTAAACTCTTCCCAGATTTTTATATAGATTTAAGATGAATTTATTAGAATATTTAAATTTTTTTAAGAAGTGATTATTTAATAAGATAAGGAATATGTTAAAGAAATATTTCCCATTGGTTAACACAATGTCTGGCACATAGTGATTGCTACTAAAAAAACTAATGATTTGTTGTTTGTTATTCAACAAACATTTATTGTGTAATCGATAAGAGCTAAACACTTTAATTTCCTATAGTAATGAAGAGTGATTAAACTTTATACTAATTAAAATTACATTTTGGTGGAGGTATTGAGGGATAAGATAAAAAACAAACATGTATAGGAGAAAATTATTATGAAAAATTAATAAAGCAATTAGAAAGATAAAAAATTAAGGGTGGCAATGCACAATAACACTAGCCTCTTACCTGTGTTAGGTGTTTTCATCTCACAATCTACCATCCATCATATTTACCCTATTTGAAGTTTTATTCCGGTGACTTATAAGGAACAGAGAGAGGTTAGCCATATCTGGCTTGCTTTGCTGCAAAGTGTATCTTGATATGATCATTATCCTTATACACACATTATGGTAATGTCTGGGAGGGGCACAATGTTGTAAACATCACCCATTTGATGTTGTAATTGTGGAGTTTTCTGATGTTCCTAGCTCTAATAAGAATTTCTGCAGTGAAATATAAAACTCTGCCAGTGTTTCATTTTCCTAACAGTAGTTTTTGATAAGTGAAACACTGAATAAAATATTGTCTGGTATTTGTAGTACAGGAAAAAAGAGTACCAAACACAGTATAATTAGATTTTCATCCCATTAATGAATATTATATACCATTTACTATGCAAGATGTTAGGGATATAGTAGTGAATGGTAATACGTGGTTCCCTGCCAGTGACTATTGTAGTTGTCAAATGAGAATCTAAACAAAGGTGATAGCAGAGGAGAGGGGATGGAGTCATGAAATATTTAAGGGTAAATTTGATAATATGTGGCATTCAATTAGATTCTACACACTCTAGTCAAAGTGACCTTTTAAAAATTGCTAATCTTATAATGTTGTCCAGATTGCCCTTTCTTTCTCTTACTATTGAAATCCCACCTATTCTTCAAGACCCAGATGAAATTTCATGTCCTGCCTAAAGCCTTCTGTGATCAATCCAAGCAGATGCTCAGGAAGGTCTCTTTTGCCTCTAAGCTGTTTTACACCTGCAATGATTTTTATCACATTTGGTTGTACGTAGAAGTAATTTGTCTTCACTTGCAAAGACATGTAAGGGAGCTCTTTCAGAGAACTGTATCTAATGTCTATTTATTTTATATCTCATGTAGCATAGGATTTTGTGCATAACAAACATTCATTAAAATTGTGTAGAAGTTATTACATTTATTTGTGATTATTTGTTACTGTTCATTTTACTTGGTTACATTCTTTTGGGTAGTTTTGTTTCCCAAAGTCAACTCTTACTTATAGTTAAGTAATTGAAAATTAAGTGACAGTCATTAAAATGGTAAAATAGACTAACAAACATTTACTACAGATTCTAGGAATAAGCTCATACATTTTTTAACCAATGTAATATATAATCTCTCCTTAGTAGTGTATGATATCAAGAGAATGCAGGGCTTTGAATCAGATCATTTAATATTTTAAAATATCAAGCTTTTATTATTTGTTAAAAACTGTCATAATCTGTAAAATTTAAGGATTGGAAGATCCCAATCTTCCTTTTAGTTTTATTTTATTTTATTATTAATACTCACCTGAGGATATGTTTTTATTGATTATAGAGACAGCAAGGGAGAGAGAAAAACATCAATGTGAGACAGAAACATCGATCAGTTGGTTCACATATGTGACCCAACTAGAGATCAAACCTGCAATGTTTTGGTGTATGGGATGATGCTCCAACCAACTGAGCTACCCGGCAAGGCCTTTCCTTTTAGTTTTAAAAGCCTGGAATTATATCTTTAAATCTAAGTACATGGTAGATGATAAATAAATGCATCTTAGGTTAAATTTGGTGACCAGTAATTGAGGGAAGATGTCCTTTTATTACAGTTTTCATAATTTGACTTAATAAATTATTTCTGGAGTGTTGAATTAAAAATATATTGAATTTATTGGGGTGATGGCCTTATAAACTTCAATGAACATATGTTTGTTTTGTGCTTTTTGAGAATTAAAAACTTATAAGAATCTAGATTTACTTTTGCTGCAGTAAGTGAGGCAATGATTGTAATAAGGTCAAATCTTAGGCTAGAAGATCTCTGTAAGGATTATAACATAAGAAGGTAACACATGAATTTCTGAGGCCAGTTATACTTTGTACAATAGACATTTATTTTGGCTCAGAAATTGTATTACCTATTATTTTTTTAAAAATATTTTTACTTATTTGTTTTTAGAGAGGGAAAGGGAAGGAGAGAAACATCAATGTGTGCTTGCCTCTTGCACACCCCACACTGGGGACCTGGCCCACAACCCAGGATATGCCCTGACTGGGAAACGAACCAGCAACCCTTTGGTTCATAGGCTGGCACTCAGTCCACTGAGCCACACCAGCCAGGACTGTGCTACCTATTATTATTGTCCTAATATATTACAGTAAGGGACATGTGTAGTTTATCAGCATATTTGTTTCTTTCCCTGAAGAGTTATTTGTTTTCATACAAAGGGTGCAGACTTAGTAGTGTTGTGTGTTTGATCTATTTAGAAGAATTTTACAGGCCGTATATGTTCCTGGGTAGAGGAGTTACTACCCTGATTGCTCTTCCTACATCTTAAATGTCGCTGTTCATAATTCCGTGCATATTTCATACATTTTGGATAATCTTATCTATCTTGGATAATCTTATCTATAGCCATTACTTCTATCCCAAACTATATGCTGAAGAGTTTCACATTTATATCTTGAATCTAAGTCTTTTTCATGAGCCCCAGACTGAAAGATTCTTTATTTCTTCTGTCTACCAGTTTGTTTTGACTTATAGAACACTTACAATATAAAATTATATATATGCAGGGGAAAAATCACCTAAGGTAATCTCTGTTAAGGTAATCACTTGGTGCATCTTAAAATGTCTTTGAGGTAGTAATTATTGAACATGACTTGGTTATAGTGTTGTGCTTAAGAGCAGAGGCTCTGAAGTCTGTCAAATACAAGTTCAAATCACATTCTGCTACTTACTGTGTGAACTTTGGAAAGTTTCTTAACTTGTCTGAGTCTGTTTCCTCACCTACAAAACAAAATAATATTATTGTATGGAATCATTCTGAGGATGTAAAATGTTTGTAAGATAGTCATGTTCCTGGTACATGATTAAATGCTCAATAAATGGAAACACTTACTGTTTTATTATATTGCATATCATCTCTGTATCATGCTGTTCTTTTTAGTTATATCATTTGAATTTCACATGTTAATAAAAAGTTGTAGTAGACATAATATTTCCAAAGTATAAACTATTCCATGGTACAAATGATTTGTTAATAGTAAATATTTAGGTTAAATCCACTTTTGAAATATTAATTATAATGCCTTCCATATCTATCACATTTTGTCTCCTTGCTTTAACATTTGTTTTCTTTTTTTCTATTTAATGATTTGTTTTATACTGCATCAAATCTTCTCTTTACTCCTTCTGATGTACATTTTGGTTGTTATTCTGGCTTAGTTTCCATGCAATTGACTAATATCATTTATAGCTTTCCTTACCTGATCTTGCTGTTATCTTATTTGGCTTCCTCTTCCTACTTTTTTGAGTACATGTTTTCTTATTTTTCTTGAATGTGCCAAAGGTTTTAAACATTGTTTTCTGGCTTATATATGAAAGCATTTTCAGACTGTTGTGCTGTTCCCATGCTAGTTGTGTCTCTATTTATTCTCAAAGGAAGAAGGAATCCTGAATGGTGTTTGTACTGGCCTTTCCCTTTGTGAACTATTTCTTCCCCATGATTTTTTTGTGTGGCTGGCTCTTTTTCTTTTTAGATCTTCACTTAGGTGTCTCTCCTTTGAGAGGGTTTCTTTGACCACCCAATCTAAACTGGGCCATCTGTTTGATGTCACACCACCCTAATTCAATTCTCTGCATAAGACAAATCACTATCACTATTAGATATGTTTCTTCCTTCCTGTCTATTTTTTTACTTCCTTTTGGTTTATTTTTATCTATCTCCTTTCACTAAAATAAGAGCTCTACGAGGGTAGGGATCTTGTCTGTCTCATTGATTGCTTTAATTTTAGCACCCACAACCATGTCTGATACATATTAAGTGCTTGATAAATATTTGTTGAATGAACAAATTAAGCCTTGCCCCTTTCTCTGTGCTCTTGGGTACTCATCCAACCCCCTTTTCAGACTTCCACCCATTAGTTAATCCTGATTGAAATAAATGGTTAAAAAAATAAATAATTGGGGAGTAGAGAGAAATATTCTGTATAGAAGAATCACAAATTTTAAACATGTATATATATATATAGGTGTGTGTTTGCATTAATATGTATATATTTCCTCCTCCAAGAGATACAACATCTCTTTATCCCCTTGTGTTTAGACTTACTGATTTACTTCCAGAGAAGAGAGTGTGGAAAGGAAAAGAGTGCCTTTACAGTGAAGAAATCTGGCAAATTCTACCAGTGGTAGGCAGAAAAATGCCCTCCTACCCCAAATGTCTACATCCTAATCCCCAGAATTTGTGACTGATACTGTACATGGCCAAAAAGGGCATTGCAGATGTGATCAAGTAAGGACCTTGAGATGGGGAGATTATCCTGGATTGCTCTAGAGGGTCCAATATAATCACAAAGGATATGAGAGGAGGCAGGAAAAGATGTGATGATGGAAGCAAAGGTTGGAGCAATGCTCTTTGAAGATGTAGGAAAGTACCATAACTATAGAATGCAGGTGTCCTCTAGAAGCTGGAATAGGCAAGAAAAGATATCTCCCCTGAAGAATTCTAGACTTCTGACTACCAGGGCTTCAAGATAGTCAGTTTGTGTTGTTTAAAGCCACTAAATGTGTAGTAATTTATTTCAGTGGAAAGAAATAAGAAATGAATACACCAGGTTTCCAGAGTCTGTCACATAGTCTTGCCCATATGAGAGGTATCCACAGTGGCAATGATAGTCAGAAGTGGGCAGCTATCATAGAGGGGAACAGTCCTTTTGCCAAGTTTCCATTTTCTTTCAGGAGCTGGTTTTCTTCACTTTTTGTCTACACAGTATTTAGTGGGAAGTTGAGGAAGGCATGTTATTTAAAAGTGGACATTCATGTTTATTTTGAAGTATTCCATACATACTATATGTTCACTGTGAAGTGCTTGGATAGTACAATTCCACTGCTCTGAAAGCACTGTTAATATTTTGAAACTCATAAATAAAGTGTTTATTCAATATGAACATTTCCCAGTATTGTAAACACAATGTGTCCAAACCCATCTAATCTTATTCCCCAGCACCTGCCTCCTTATCTACAGCCTTGGCCTCATTGAATGACACCATCAGTCACTCAGTTGCCTGAGTCAGAAGCTTGGGCCTCATCTTGGACCTTTCTTTCTTTCTTATCCCACATATTCAGTCAGGTACCACGTCCTATTTCTCCTTCTTAATTATTTCTCAAGCCTGCTCCCCCTGCTGCTTTATTCTTTTTTAAAAGATTTTATTTATTTATTTTTTAGAGAGAGGGAAAGGGAGAGAGAAAAACATCAATGGGTAGTTGCCTCTCACATGCCCCCACTGGGGACGGGGCCCTCAACCCAAGCATGTGCCCTAGACTGGGAATTGAATCAGCTACCCGTTGGTTTGCAGCCCACTCTCAATCCACTTAGCTACACCAGCCAGGGCTGCTGCTTTATTCTTATTACCACCTTCTCACTTCATGCCTGCATAATTTGTCACCTATATCATTATAATATCCTTCTGAGCTGGAGTTTGGATGCTAGTCTTAGCTCTCCTCTGCCCCCTCCTCCCCTACCCAGTCCATGCCTCTGATTGCAGCCATAATGATCTTTCTGAAATGTAAATATATTCATATCATTTTCTTGTATAGATCTCTTCATTGGCTTGCAGTGTCAAGGCTTTTCATGTGGCTCCTCTCTACCTCACCAGCCTCATTTCCTGCCTAGAGCACACGTTACTGTCTTATGTCCCCCACAACATTGGAGGATGACATGTTTCCATGTTTCCTCACATTTCCATCCCTCTTTCTGGTATGCCTTTTATCTGATTCTTGGCCTAACCAACTTCTGTTTATCCATCAAGACCCAGCACAGTTAGTAACTCCTTGTGAAACTCACTGATGTGTACCCCGCATCTCTCTGCCAAGCAGAAGTGTCCCTTTCTTATAGCTCTCATAGCATTGACTCTTATTTCTACGATGGTTGTAGTGGTGATTGAAGTCCCAACAGTAGTAACAGTTGTATTGACAATAGTCATTATAATAGGTAATTCTTAGATAGCATTTGCTTTGTGCTAGGTTCAAATCCTTTGTATATTTATTCATTTATCTTAGTCTCATAATAATCCCATGAAGTAGGTGCTATCATTATTCTCATTCCACAATTGAGGAAATTCAGCCACACAAGGTTTAGTAAGTTTTCCAAGGTCACATAGCTAATAAGCATGAATACACTGTTCACACCCAGGAAGTTCAGCTCCAGAGCTGGTGCACTTACCTTATTCCTGTCTTTCTCCTTCTTGGGGTTGTAAGCTGCCCAAGGGAGGGGGTTTTGACTATCCTCTGTCACCTGTCCAGTGTCCCATTCCCTAAATGCATTTCTGTTAACTGGTTCCCCAAACTCTGACAAACTAATTCATAGTAGGTAGTTAATGATTAAACAATTCTCATGATGATCTTTTAGAGGGGTCAGCAAATTAATGAAAAGGAATATCTACTAGTCATGGTATTGACCTAAGGTCGAGCACATTCTGCTATATTTTGGGATTGCAGCATTTTAACTGATAGGTTAGTTGCCATAAATGAATTGGGAGCCTACAAGTAAATAAAAGTACATTTTTCTTTAAAAAGTTTTCATTTTTCTCCTTTTCCAATCTGTAATCCCCACCCTCTACCCTTTCATCTTTCCAATAGATGCAGTTACATGGATAGTGCTAAAAGACTATATAAAATTTCTACAGGTTCTTAAACCACTGTTGGTTCGTGTTCTTTTTGGGGTTACATGTGACAAGAAATATGGACCCATGAAGTAATTCAGAGCCTTAACTAATGTTGATGCTTTAAAAAAATATAGAGCTAGAGAACAAAGTTTCCCTTTGTCTTTTTTTGTTATCCATGCTGTTTGGTGTTTCAACTCCCAATCCCCCAATCACTTTTTCTTTCTACCATTACTTCACAGTGAACATAAAAAGAGCGATACTTCTAGAAAATGTGCTCTACTAGTTTCTGTGCCTGCCTTTGGGGTTTAGCTATGTCAGTTTCAAGCTTTGTGTCCCTCAGACAGCCCTACTATGGGTCTCTGAAAGCCCAAGGCCTTAATCTGCCATCAAAGGAAAGGAAATGTGTTTTCAACCCCCTTCCTGAGGATCTCCTTATCTCTGGTATGTTATGAAACGAATTCTCCTGAAGGTGAAGACGTCTTCCTGCATCAGCACAGCATGGCATAGCTGACATAGATACAGGCTATAGATAGCTAGAAAGAAATCCTTTGGTGATCTAAGCAGTCTGATATCTGGGAAGCAACAACAAAAAACTCTCAAATATCAGAGGCAGCAGAGTAAATTCAAATTAAACCTCATGTTTTTGACAGGAGCTATGCCTAGATATGGACAGTGTCATTCATTTTTCCCTGATACATTATTGAAAATGTTATTATGTAACTTTGTCAGGAACTACTATAAAGGACACATGGACAAAACCCAGGGGGAGGGTGGAAGCAAGGGAGGGAGGCGGGTTTGGAGGGGTGGGGGGCAGTGGTGGGGAGAAAATGCAGACAACTATAACAGAACAACAATAAAGTAATTTAAAAAATAAATAAAGTACAAATACGCCCCCCCCCCCAAAATATCAGAGGCAGCAGAGTAAATTCAAATTAAACCTGATGTTTTTCATAGGAGCAATGCCTAGATATAGACAATGTCATTTATTTTTCCCTGATACATTATTGAAAATGTTATTATGCAACTTTGTCCAAACTTGTCTCAGATCCCCCATTGTCCAGATTTGCCAGATCTGTCAAGTTTGGTTTAACTCCCGCTTTTGTCTTCTCAAGCTTAGGTGGCTATTCGAATAATTGGGAAGCCACCTAGAACATACTTTTTTTCTCTCAGTTCCCTGAGGCAGTGCTAACACTGATAAGGCCTCTAGGGAGAGAATAGCTGTTTGATCTCCAGACCTTACAGTCTGCTCCTCTATGTTACATTTATCCTTTGACCTGTGACATGAAGGGGAAAGTACATAGATATTAGCTTTTGATCCCACACTCGTACCCATTCCCCTTAAAGGGAGTTGATTTACCTGATTGATCTTTCTGTTGAAAAGGCTGAATGCAGGAGCTCCTACCCTATGCAACAGCATGGATGGAACTGGAAAGCATTATGCTAAGTGAAATAAGCCAGGCGGTAAAAGACAAATACCATATGATCT
>PVKM010037377.1:0-14460 GCA_004027735.1 Carollia perspicillata | reverse complement strand
GTTCGAACGCCAGGGGAATAGTAGGCTGAAAGATGATCTTATAGTTAATATGAATTTCTGTGTCGTCTAATTCTGTTTCCGATCCGAAGACATGCTTTGTTTATAAGAAAATAAGAAGCGCTTTCAGCGTTCTGCTCTGTTAGCTGCTGACGTTAGGTCTCGGACAAGGATATGAGCCTGAAGTGTTGATAATGAAATTCGAACGTTTGATTGTTAAAACGTGACCTTGGTAATGAGAACACTCAATTGTAGGGATATCCTGAAGTCTCTTCCCAAAATTGTTCCTTTTCATTGGTTTATTCTATGTACACACACACACACACACACACACACACACACAATAACGACTAATTCTCAGTGATGATGTACCAGCCTAGTCCACTTTGTTGTGACCTTCCCAGGCTGACAACCCTGGGATATCAATCACAGAATAGTTAGGTTTCTCTTTAAAGACTTTCTCCTAAGCGTGTGTATGCAAGTGTTACATTTTGATTCATCCTGTTCATGTGGGAGTGGGCGAGGTCAGCCATTGCAGCATCATGATGTCATAGTTAATAAATAATTAACATAGTACTTCTGGGTCACAGAAGGCTTTCGTATGTGCCATCCGTGTGCTGTATCACAGCAACACTTAGATGGTTGCGCACAGAGTCCCATAGCTGTGATGGGATTTTAATAAGAATATACATCTTCTGCCCTGGCTGGTGTAGCTCAGTGGATTGAGCACAGGCCTGCAAACCAAACAGTCGCAGTTCAATTCCCAGTCAGGGCACATGCCTGGGTTGCAGGCCAGTTCCCAGCAGGGGACACACAAGAGGCAACCATACATTGATATTCCTCTCCCTAACCCTTCCCCTCTAAAGATAAATAAATAAAATCTTTTTTTTTTAAAGAATATACATCTTCTCTCTCCTAATCCAGAACACTTTCTAGTACTCATCCTCATTTTCTGTAAGGATGTAGCTCTGCACCCGTAGACATGTGCTTGTCAAAAGAATTTGGGGTCGTAGTTCTTGTTATTGATTGGGTTTCCTGGGAAGCAGACTCTGGCTCTTTGGAGTCTTACCTGTAGGAGGTTTATTAGGCATTCTCCGAGAGGAGACAACAGCTGTGAAGAGGGAGGAGACTGGGACTGGGCAGAGGGAGAAGCTGAGCTGCGAAGAGGTTGCAACAGGGGACTCCCGCAGGGCCGTTTGGATCTAGGATGGCCGTTTACAGTTTCCCAGGTGAGGCGAGGCATATTGGATGCAGGTTGGGCTGTTCCCTGGGAGCAAGAACACCCTGACTGGGGAAGCTTCCTTTCCAGAGAGGAAAGCTGTGAGCTGTCAGCAGAGCCAGCACTGCCAGCGGCTGAGGGGACAAGTGTCTCAGTGCCGTCATGGATCTGGGTAGGTCACTTTGGTGCCATAAACCACCTTGTGTGTGTAAACCAGCACCTGAGAGTTTAAGGCCAGAAAAGAACCCCACTCACACCAAAATCCCCGAGTCCTTTCGTCCACTTCATTCATGATTATTTACTGAACACCTACTGTGTGCCCAGCACTGTTCTGGGGCCTGGGGCTTAGACTCCTGCAGTCACTAGCCTCCAATTTTCTCTGTGTCTTTTGGCCTGGTCTCCCTACTGTTCCACATTCAGGAAATTGGAATATAAGTTCATTACTTTCTTCAGATGTGTCAGAATTAGTTAAGGAAAATAAAACCTAAAATGTGAACGCTGACCTTTTCTCAAAAGTTCTTCTTGGCATGGACTATTGTCAAGCCAAACATTCTCCAGAATTTGAGCAATCGCAGTTGGAACCCTAAATGCAAAGTGATGTAAATTTCAGGATCTTTCTAATCTAACGCTGGAGTCAGCGATCACCACAGATCCTCAACAAAGTGGACATTTCTGTGCATTCTCTCCGTTTATTGGTGACGATATTAAACTGAATAGATCCAAGGACAGAAACAGACCCAAGAACTGAAAATCACCTCTTTGCGGATTGACTCAGAAGCCTAGTTTTAGGTGCTAGTTTCTTGGGTACAAGCTGCAGGCCTTTCATAGTTGATCCTGGTGGAGAGCAATCTTTCTTAACACTTAGAGGGTTTCCTGAGCCACTGATTCACCACCTCTCGCCTGGAGTCACCGATACGCAGAATTCCAGTGTTCGCTAGGTTGTCAGATGCTAGGGAGGTGTTTGCTTAAACCCGCCCTGTTCCCGTCACTCTAGGGCAGTTGTCTGTGCATAATTTCTTTACTCCTTTTGTTTCCAGAAAGAGACTTAGGCTCTGTCAGCAGATTTTAGGAAATGTTTCTGTCATTAATTCTCAACGTGTATCCAATCAACTCAGAAAGTCAGAGCTGCATGACTAATGTGTCCCCAGCATCTCACTCTTGGTGACCTTGCCCATCACTGTGAATATGATGGACAGTGCCGTTTTAAATTCGTGCAAGATTTTTGAACCAGTGTCTCTAACCATCCTTCTGAGCATGAACTAAGCTTTGGGGACAGTCACAAATCTTTGCTTTTAGTCACTTAATGTTTCATTTGACTTTCACCTTTATTGAATGTTTGGCTGGCCAGGCCATGTAGCCAAGAGTCCAATGTCACGGACATGTATTTGTTGCTATCTCCCCCACTGAATACTAGAGGAATGGCAATAAGTTGTCGGTGGTGGTTCTGCCCTGTATCTGGGAATATGCAATAATTACCTTCCTGATAAATGTACTTGGACAAAATGATACTGTTTTCTGACACCCATTGTCAAGTACACTCTAGAACCTCACAGTCAAAAGCTTCTGTCACGTTTAACACTGGGAATGAACTCCAAGGGATTTTATAAGTCATTTTGTTGTACTAGAATTTCATTACATGTAACATTAGGAATCCACATTGAAATGGAAACTGTCCATCAAAAATAGAAATTAGGCCCTGGCCGGGTGGCTCAGCTAGTTGGAGCATCATCCCATACACCAAAAGGTTGCAGGTTTGATTCCTGGTCAGGGTACTTTCCTAGGTTGGGGGTTCTAATCCCGGCCAAGGCATGTAGAGGTGACAACTGATTCACGTTTCTCTCTCTCTCTACTTCTCTCCTCCCGCACCCCACCCCCCTCAAATCAGTAAACATATCCTCAGGTGAGAATACAATTTTTAAAAAATAAAAATTTTCTTTATTGTCAGTAACCTTTCATATTAATTTGGAAGATGTCGATGTATCATAGAACTGTTTGACCTGGACCTTTGGTTTCTGTTATTTACTAGAAGAGAGTACGGGGCCTTTGCCCATACTTGCCTCTGGTTTATCACCAGTAGTGCACGCATTGATTAGAAGTAGGAGAAAAACTCATGCAATTTTAACCATATCAGCCACGATTGCATTGCATTCTCCATCTGACTCCTTTTATCTTTGTTCAGAAGCCTGCATGAACATGACTTTTTTTTCTGGAATTTTCTGCCTCACTTCTGCTTTTCTACTTCTCCTGTCTGTATGCCGATGATTGGAAAGAGAAAAACGAAAGGCTCTGGAACCAATTCTTCATTCCTGCTGTGTGGCTGTCCGGGGATGACCCACCCCTTTCCTCTTCCTCCCTCCCTCTCCTCTTCTTGGTTCTCCAGGCTTGACAATAGTCTTCCCCAACTCTGCCTGCAACAGCGTCCCAACGATCTAATGCAGAAACCCCTTTCCGGTATTTTAGGAGTTACCAACTGTCTTTGAGGCATTTGTAAGTGGTCTTTGCCGTCCACTGTTACAAGGGCCACCTCCTTTTACGTTATTTTCATAACTAGTCATTCCCTCTCCCTCCCTCGCTCGCTCTCTCTCTCTCTTTCTCTCTCCCTCCCTCCTTCTCCTGCTCCTTTGTTTTTCTGTCCTCTCTCTAGCTCACCTGGCCTCCGTTCATGGTGGTATTAAGCAAGTTAGAGAAAGGTTGAATCTCTAAACAACTTGGGTCACCCACGTACCTTTTCCTTCTTGCTGTCCATCTGATCACAGAGCTGATTCTTTGACTTCTTGTCTCTTGGGTAAGTCTCTCCTTTCTTAGCTTTACTCACTTCTTTATTCCAGACTTCACCGTGACTCATGTCATTTACTAACCTTCCTGCCACTCAGCTTGTCTTTTATCAGTCTGTCATCCACGTCTCTGCCCACAATTTGCCTAAAATGTTGTCATAGAAGAATCACACTGGCAATTTAACAGTCAAGGAAAGCTTTCAAGGCTATTGCAGTAGGAAGGAGAAAATGATCTCAACTGTGTTATAAATATAGGTGGGTGTTTTTTTAGCACTGGGATGAGCTAGTAGAAAAAAATGTAAAGGACATGAGTGGGGAGGTTAGTCAATGCAGGGAGATTATCAGTGTTTGCTAATTGTCACCTATCAGCCACAGTTAGGTTCCTAGATGTCCCTTGAGACCAGAAGCTAGGAGTGCCACCTTCCTCAAATGATTACATTTCAAAGGGATGGCTCCCAGGTGCTTGAGAGAGATTTTCCAGGGTGGGAAAACTGGCCAGAGAAGAGTTACATCTCAAAGAGGGCAGAGAAATGATTTATAATTAAAAGTCTTCTTTGTAAAGAAGGCCTACAGAAAGGGGAAGAACCTATCTGGAGTTTAGTGAAGCCAAGGGGAACATGGAGGCCTCCTTGGTCAGTGTAAATCTGAAACTTCTATTTTCTGTCGAAAAACTCTTTAGCCTCTCAGCTCATTAGCCTTAAGAAAATAAATAAACCCTCTGGCCTGGCTCACTCCCTTTGACCCTGCAACTCCCTGTCTTCCTAAGCTCTCAGCCTTTGTTTCTTTTCCTGCCTTCATTTCTTGGCCTCTGAGGACCGGGTAAGACTGAGAGAATGCCCTGTGTCTGAAAAACTCTCGCCTCTCTTGTCAAACTGCCTTCTTCTCTTCCCTTGCAATGTAGCTAGCCCCTCCTGGGAGTCTGCCCTGTCCTGGGAAAGGCGCCGCTCCCCCGGCTTCTGAACACGCTGCTTCTCGTCTGTCAGAATTCCTGGCCCGGGGCACATGATCGGTAGGGTGATTTTATGTCACTCCCCGCTTCGCGGTCTGTGACACCTTGAAGGCAGGTACTGTGTCTTACTCAGCGTCACATGCCCGACTCCTAGACGAGAGCTGTCCCTGTGCAAGCAGAAAATCCTTAAACTTGTGCTGAATGATTAAGTGGGTGACTTGTACGCCTGAGAAATAGTTTGGCTCGATTCCCTGTACATATGATACACATTTGCACAATTAAGTGAAAATGAACACCAGGAGTTATTATTTAAGATTGCAAGTGCCGAAGCATTTAAGAGGATTAGAAAAAAGTGAGTTTAATGCCCCTCGGGTTGCCTTCTCAGGTAGTATATTATCAAGATAAAAAGGAGAATTGGCTGTGTAGCTTGAAACCAAGATTTGTAAAGAACCTTCTAGTTTCTGGAAAGCATGCCTTCAAAGGATTGTCTTCACAGAGAGCGCGGCGAACACCGTGCAGTTACTTTTATCTTATGCGTGACGTGTTGAGTTAACTTTCAAAAGGACTAGGTTTACCTCAAGCCATGGAGTTAGAGCTCTAGGATCATTTTTAATGACGAGAACCAGAGGTCATGAAACCACTGACGGACCCCAGGCATGACATGGTGACAGGGGAGGTACAAAGTTCTTAGCGTGTTAACGTTTTCCTTCGAACGCTAATGTGCCCGTCAGTGTCCCCTGTCGGTCCCAGGTAAACAGTGGGCAGTTACTGATGACAGCCTGTTTTGTTTCTCTCGCTTTTTTATTTTTTAATTAATACACTTTACTTTTAGAGCAGTTTGGGGTTTACAGAAAATTGAAGCGGAAAGTACAGAGAGTTTCTTATATCCCCTCGAACTGCTCCAGCACCTCAAACAGTTTCCCCTACGACTGACAGCTTCCCCCATGATGGATGCCACCCACACTAACATGGTGTCGGTGTTGTACAGTTGTTACCCTCGATGAGCCAGTACAATACGTTATGATCAACCAAAGCCACACTTTACATTTGGATTTACCATTGACTCTACCACTATATGGGTTTTCACAGATGTAAGACTAGCATTCAATGTGACAGCGTCCCACAGAATAATTTTACTCCCCTCACTACTCCTTGGGCTCCGCCTGTTATTCATGCCTTCTCTGTAACCCCTGGCAACCACTGATTCTTTTACTGTCTCCATAATTCTGCCTTTTCCAGAATGCCATGTAGTTGGGATCAAGCAGTCTGTGGCCACATCAGACTGGCTTCTTTCCCGTAGCAGTATGCATTTAAGGTTCTTCCATTGGCTTTCGTGGCTTGAAAACTTGGTTCTCTTTGTTGCTAACTAATAGTTCCTTGCATGGTGACCCGACTGTTTATCCACTCACCCACTGAAGGACAGCTTGATTACTTTTAAGTTTTGACAATCATGAGTAAACATGCTGTAAACTTTCATGAGCGAATGTTTGTGGGGGCACAGGTTTCAACCCTGGGTAGATACCAAGAGTGAAATTGCTGGATCACGTGGTAAGAGGTGTCCTTGTTTGTTTTGTTTTGTTTCTTGTTGTTTTGTTTTACTTTTGGAAGAGACTGACAAGCTTTTTTCCAAAGAGAAGGTACTCTTTTGCATTTCCACCAGGCCCTGCTCCCCCACATTTCCCCCAGCACTTGATGGTGTCAGGTTTTTCAATGTGAGCTGTTCTAATAGGTATTTGATGGCCTGTTGGTTTAATTTGCAGTTCCCTAAGGACATATGATGTTACCGGCCATCTGTACATCTCCTTTGGTGAGATGTCCAGCTCTTTGGTCCACTTTTTAATTGACTCCCTTATTTTTCAGTTTTAAGAGTTCTTCGTAGATTTTGAATACCAGTCTTACGTCACATGTGTTTTACAAAGTTTTTCCCCGGTCTGTTGTCTTTTCATTTTCTTAACAGTGTCTGTCACAGAGCAGAAGTTTAAATTTAATGCAGTCTAACTTGCTAATTTTTTTTTCTTTCATGGACCACGCTTTCGGTGTTGTATCTAACATGTCATCGCCAAACCAGAGATTACCTCGCTTTCCTCTTATGTTATTTTCTAGGCAATAATTTCTTTTTGAGACTATTGGTTTCATAAGACTGCATATAGATTGATGAAAAAAATCAGTACTTGACATAAACTGAATTAATTATGCCAATAAATCTAAAATTAATGCTGAAGGAAATGTCAGGGTTTTAAAAATATATCTCTGAATATTAGCATAAATGCATTCATTCTGAAACTATCTATATTTTTGATGGTTTACCATATTGATTCAGAGACTTTCCTATTTCATGAATTCTAACTCTGTGATTGTATTTATTGTTCTTTTCAGAAAGTGACAGCCTTTTTATTTCACCTCAGCAGAGTCTCTGCAGTTCCCGTAATTTTACATTTATATGAGAGCTAAAAACCCAATCTTTGCAAACCCTGCAGTTCGGAGGAGGTTTTCTTTGAGGTCTCATACTTTCTTTTAATGATCGCTTTGAAGACAGTTTTGTTTGTGATTTGAACAGGTAAATAGCCCCATTTAGCCGCAATTCTGTTTTAACAGAAATAGCACTGTAATTGCTCATGTGTCCCAAATTAAATCCTTGCTGCTTCTTCTTTTAATGCTGAGCTTTCGGCCCTTTCTTTCCATAGCAACACCTTGCTGAGCACACATCACAGCATCTCTCAGGGATAGAATTAGCGGCTGTGCGTTTTCTCTCTCTTTTTAAATCCCGCTAACAGCCGCGTGTGGATTGGGTGTCAAAGGTGGCTCTTTCTTGCCTGGGCTCTTAGTCTTTGCTGGGTCATAAAGCAGCCAGCTGCGACTCCGCTCTCCTTGTAGGTTTGGTTGGGTCTTTTATTCACATGCTTTGGTTTATTTAGCTCCAGCCTTTAGGAACGGGTACGACACATTATGTGCTATAAAAGTCTCCACATTTGGTCTCCTGAAATTGGTTCGAGGCTTCATGAAGGGCCGGTACATGTTTATAATAGCATTAGGGAAAATTGATTCACTTAACAAGGCTTAGAGGGATGAATATAGGATGGATTTGCAGATATTATGTGCTTTACTGGCACTGACTTATTCAATCTTTGCTAGAACCCTAGCAGGTAGGTACTGTTAAAAAAACAAAATTCAGTTGACTCCATTTGAAGATCTAAGTGGCTTTATTTAACAATTTGTGAATGAAGCAGCGTCCTGTGTAGCAAATGGGAACTCCGAGGAGCTGTACGGAACGGAAGGCTTTTTATGGTCATAAAGAGGGTGAGGCAAGGGAGTTATTATCCACGAGCAAATTGTTTCAGTCAAGGTCACCTTCCTGTAGGGAGATTTGGGCAGGGATCTGTCCAGCAGATGACCTCTCTAGTGTTGACCAGATAATTTCAGGTTGACTGGTTGAAGGTTGCATTCCTGGGAGAGACTGAAACTGTACTTAGGTTAGGTATTTGGTCTTGGTTTGCCAACGTGGGGCTTAGCACAAGTGACTCCATGTTGGGCCTGTTTTTCCTCCCTCCCTCCCTTCCTCCCTTCCTTCCTCCTTTCCTTCCCTCCCTCCCTCCCTCCCTCCCTTCCTCCCTTCCTTCCTTCCTTCCTTCCCTTGTTTCTTTCTTTCTTTCACTAGTACCATGATTGTTCTCTTTACATAAACTCTTCACATACTGTATTGCAGAAGAAGCAAGGACAGGATAAGCTCACTGAGTAATCAAAAGTAACTGTAACTCCAATTTTCCTGAATGTAGGTATTAACCCAGGATAATTAAACATGAAAATGAGCTATGAAAATACCTATTCTAGCAAAAATTACTAAATTCATAATGTCAAATGTTAACCATATTTGAAATTAATGTTTAATAACACTATCAAAAAATCCAGGGGAAACCCCTTGGAATATTTAGTACGTCTGTTGTAATGAACTTTTCCCACCTCTGCTGAGGGTGCAGCTCTCCTGTTCATGGGAACTTCTTAATCAGCTCTTCCGTCCGGTGCTGGAAAGTCTGACGCAGAGGTTTTCATAGCAAGTGAAGCCATGTGACTGTTCCCAAAACAATGCTGACTGAAGTTTGATGTACTCCTGTTATCTCTGCTGTCCCCATAATGATTAACATCCTGCTCACAACTTTATAGTTGCATTTCTTTATAAAGTAAGGCAGCAGTCAGTTTACTTCTGTGACCTCTAAATTAAAGGCAAGGTTGTGACAAGCCTGTCAACAGTTTTGATACGTTCAGAGTCTATCAAACTCTTGAATTTGGCCAATTGTATTTAAATGTGCTTCCACTCCTGCCAAGTGTGTTTCCGAAAATATGTTTGACCCGACTCATAGTTTCTGAGTCCCAGGGTCCTACTCCATTGCCTGGAATTCTTCACCGTCGCTCTGCATCCTGCTGACCACGTCCTTCCCCAGTTTTGGGGGAGCTTTGACTATGGGACTTGGGATTCCATCCGCACTCCTTGGTCAGCCTGTCTGGTTTCTGGTTTCACTTCTCTGAGCCCAGTGTTGAAAGCTAGGAGAGACGTCTTCCTCTGTGCGGCCCACATGTGATGGGAAGTAGGAATAATTTAGAATTTGGGGTCTTGAGTAAAAGAAAGCTGGAGTGAAATCGTGAGGCCATACTACCTAAACTTTCTGATTAGGACTGACTAATCCATTTCCATTTCCTTGTTTTAAAAATAGGAAGAAGGATACCTCACAGGATTGGGGCAAAGATGAAGTAAGACGATAAACTGGGTCATTTATGTTAATGTGAATGATTTTCACCTCCTCTTTCCTCTCCAGCTTGGCCTCTCTCCTCTCCTTCTCTCTTCTCTTCTTCCTCCCCTTCCCTTTCCCTTTTGTCTTTCTTCAGATCATATAGTCATTATAGTCATTTTCCTGTTCAACCAGATGTATTTCACCCAGGCCTAAAGGTGCCCCATTGCTTCATATGTGGAAGCCCGTGTAACATGACTGAAGATTGTGTGTCTTTAACTATGAAATGGGTTGGATCCTGCCCCCCGGGTATGTGCATGGAAAAGGTCCATCCTGTTCTGCCACAGCTGCTTTTTCAGAGCGGGGCATCCTCACTCATATAAAAGCCCAAACAGTCCCAGGCCCCTGCTTCACCGCTCACTGCCCCTTCTCTGGACCACCAGGCTCAGGCCCCGAGCCAGGATGAGTGCCAGCAGCAAAGAGTTTTGTATCTGGGAATTCACAAAATCTAGATTTTTTGTTTACCTGGGAGTCCCTCCCATTGTGAAGGCACTGGCCTCGACCCCGCTCCGGCAAGCCCTTACAGCTGCTGTCCCAGAGTGGGGTCTGCTCCAGAGACCCCTGGGAGGGGCCTCCCATCCAAGCGGGTCCATAAGGGCCTCTTGTTTTTCTTCAGTCAAACAGGTCACTCACTTGAGGAAATTATTTGATTGTCTTTTGCATCATACCTCCAACTCTTTGTAAAAACATGGTTCAACTTTTCTGTTAGACCTCTAGGCAATTTGAATTTAATAGCTTTTGAAAGCTTTGACTTTTAAAGTCTTGGGCAATTGAAACCCATATATAGGGTACCTAAGCTTGGTCTTCCAGGATTCTGCTTATCATTTTGGTGGGATATATACTTTAAAAACCAGATTTTATTTTAGTGCATATGTACTTTAGAAGTGTTTACAGATAAAAGAATATACTCGTGGAGTGGTTGCTAGAAGATTTTGCATTTGCTGAAATGAACAGTGTTAATGTATGCATTATTTGGCGTAAGTCTGCATAATGAGTTCAAGTCTAAAAGACAAAATTAATTAGTATGACCTCTTGGTATTTTATTTCACACATAAAAGCCAGAGCATGCACATATGAAATATATAATGCATTTTTGAAACAATTAACTTAATCACATTCTGAATTATGAA
Organism: Carollia perspicillata; assembly: GCA_004027735.1. Lineage (NCBI taxonomy): Eukaryota > Metazoa > Chordata > Mammalia > Chiroptera > Phyllostomidae > Carollia > Carollia perspicillata. The sequence goes on along the minus strand of PVKM010037377.1, from coordinate 3,610 downwards.
GCATTTATACAAACAGAAATCGGGAGAGGGGGTTAATAGAGGACGGGGTCAAGCTGAGCAGCGAGCCAGGGCAAGGCTCATGGTTTGGCTGGGAAGAAGTAATTGGTAGGATCATTTTACTGAGGCTGGGGATCACCGGTGAATTCCACCATGTCTTTCATATTTCTGTACCTAAATTTATCAAAGCTTCGTCTTCGTCTTAGTCAGCTTGGGCTGCCATAACAAACTATCATGGCCTGGGTGGCTCAAACAACAAAAATTAACTTTCTCACAGTTTCGGAGGCTGCAAATGTCCCTGACTCAGGTGCTGGCTGATTTGGTTTCTGGTGAAAAGTCTCTTTCTTGTTTGTAGATGGCAGCCTTCATGTTGTGCCCTCAAATGGTGGAGGGAGGGGAAGATAGAAAGAGTGCCTTCAAGCACAAACTCCGTGGTCTCTCTTCCATCAAGGGCACTGATCTCATCATGAGGGCCCCACCCTCATGATCTCATCTAACCCAAATTTCCTCCCCAAGGTGGCATCTGCAAATACCATTACTTTGGGGTTAGGGCATCAAACATATGATTTTGAAGGCACAAAAATATTCTGTCTGTGACAAGTATGTTAGCCCGAATGTCAAACATGTTAAAACTCAAGTGCTGCCTATAGGATTAATCAATTGTCAGTCATTTATACTCAAGCGTCAAGAAGCATCAGAGAGTATGTTTTGATAGAATGAAGGACCGAGAAGTGAACGAGAAAGCTGGGGTAAGAAAGGTCGGGTAGAGAGTAGGGGAAAGAAATTTGTCCTCAATCAGCCAAGGAATACAATTGCTAGAAATCATGAAGCCCGTTTAATACAACTAGGTAGGAGCAAAGAGAAAAGCAGTTTTTATTTCTTGGATCTATGTTCTACTATGGAAATGTTAAAACTGGTGGTGATTTTGACATACATAGAACCTGGCTCTAAAGAAATTCAAGTTCTTGGTTTCTTCCCCAGAGACCAAAACTGTAATGCTCACTAGCCACACATGGGTATTTAAACTTTAAATTAATTAAAATTGAAGAAGATAAAGTCTTTTTACTTCCCGAGTCATCCTGGCTACCCTACAGTTACTCAGTGTGACATGTGGCTGATGGCCGCTGTGTTAGACAGCGCTACTCTGGAGACCCCTGAGGCCAAAATCAGGACGATCGTCCTGCTGCTCGTTGCACAAGGACACGCTGAGCCGTGAGGACATGACTGATTAATATGGCTGGTGTCCACGGTTGGGAATGGAGGGAAGCAATAGGTATCATTTGGAGGGTTTTGATTACTTCTCTGCTTCCCTTCCCCCTTTCCCTATTTGAAACTGGTTTATACTTTTTTTTAACTCGAAAATGTGCAGTGAACTTGGATACCACTGCCATTAGAATCAATTGTCACGGACAGCTTGCATTATCTATTTTCAGTTCTGAAATATCATCTATCTATCTATCTATCTATCTATCTATCTATCTATCTATCTATCCATCCATCCATTCATCCAGCCATCCATCTACCCATGCATCCACATATACACATACTCATTTGGCTCACTATATTGTTTATTCATAGACACACACATATACCTCCATCCATATATATGTATACTAGCCACCCATGTTAAGAAACAGAACAAGTACTTCCCCCAGCCCTCTCCTACCAAGACAACCAGTACACTTATTTCTGTGTTCGCCATTCTCTTAGTAGATACATATTTGCCACCAATATAAGAATCTCTACACCAGGTAGCGAGTGGTTTGGAAAGAGGTTTAGCAACCCTTTCCTGTGTAGGGAAAAGATGATGCTTTTGTTTTTAGATGAAGGCCCTCTAGAGAACTGAGAAGAGTCTCAATCCTTACCTGGCTTCAGCTTCCCTGAGAGCACATGCAAGTCCATTTTAAGAGGATTTAGCAGGCAATGTAATGATTGAATTCTGGGAAGCACGGGGACGGTGTAAGGGGGGGTTCTAACTATCAAGCGGAAATATTGTTAGAGAGAATGTACTCTGAATTCTTCTGCTTCACCCTCACCTAACTCTTGCTCCAAGAATGGGTTAAGGCAGAGCACATCTCTGGGTGATACAGTGTTGTTATATATATATATAAGAAACTGGTTCAGATTTGCCGGGGCATTCTATCCTTGGGCTAAAAAATAACTCTCCAAGGATTATGAGAATCTAACATCTGTCTCTTGAGTCACAGTGCTCCAATACGTATTGTTTGGTAGCCCAATACATCTCCATCCTAGAATCTTCTAGCCCTATCCTCTTGGAGGTTTCCTTTGTCCTTCATTACTTGTCTGCAGCACTTTGTCATTGATCCTCATTTGTTCTATCCCAATGCATCCCTCATTCTTGTTCCAAACTCAGCTTTTGTTGGGGAAAATAATGCAGTAGCTTATTGAGAATGGACGTGTCCTTTAGTCAGTCCTTGAACTTGTTAGTTTGGATTTTGTGTAAGAGTCTTAGGTTTCTGAAGGCAGTGTTCCATTGCCTCTCTGGCAGTTCAGTTGCCTTTGAGAACCCCTGATCCTTTGTGTGCGTCTTTGGTGTTCTTCAATTTCAAAATAAAACATCTTGTTGTTGCCCTGGGCCCTCGTTGGGCCATTTCAATTTGGAAACTAACATTCTTCAGTTCTACGAAATAATTTTCATTCTTTCACTTTTATTTGTTTCTGATAATTGCTCTTCTGTATTTCCTCTGTTTTTTAGAATACCTATTATTTAAATGTTGCATCACCTGGACCAGTCTTTACATTTTTTTCCTAGCTTTTCTTTCCTGTTTCATGCCTCTTTTCATTTTTCCTCTACTTGTGTGAAGGTGGCCTGGACTTCATCTTCTAACCTTGCTATTAAACTCTATTCTGTCAAAGTTTTTCCAAGGATTTTTTGGGTCTCTAAAGACCCTTCTCCTCCTCCTTCTACTGCACATTTTTCATATTTTAAAAATGTAGTAATGTTTATATTTAATGGAATAATATTTTCTCTGGCTGCCAGCTTTTGGAGAGCCTAGTGATGGCAGAAAGCTGGGGATCTCTGCGTTTGGCAGGAGATCAGTGAACCCCCATTTTCCATAAAGTAACTGCACCTGCAAGACTGGGTAGTGGGATCCAATGGCCCAACATCCAGGGGTCCTTATTTCGGCTGCCCCTTTATCTTCAGTTCTTGAGGCACCTGTGCTGCCACTTTGCAAGTCTTCTGTGGGTTTTATGGTATTAAATTGTGTTGGTCCTCAACCATTCCCTTCCGTGGCTGAGAATTTAACTCCATCTATCGGGACTCTAGGTCAAGTTTTCATCTACATCATTGGTTACTAGTTTCTCCTCTTTTTTATCGGTTACTCTCTTTTAAAATCCATTGACTATAATTTAGGAGCATTTCCAATGAGAGAGAAATATGTGTTAAATCTGTCATCTTCATCTAGAAACCAGCTTGTTCTTTATTGCTTGTTAGAACTTGTAAATTCCATTCGATCTCGGTGATGAGAGTTTTACTATGTAGGTTGAGTATTAGCTGATGCTTATTGGAGTTAAGTAAAACCTCTAAAGCCAAAATAAGATGAATCATCAAGAGTCACTCATATGTGGAATCTAATGAACAAACTGGACA
>PVKM010037376.1:0-14499 GCA_004027735.1 Carollia perspicillata | reverse complement strand
CATTACATGTGAACAGTAATTAAAAATTAAATTTAACGTTCTTTTCCCAAAAATATATGTACATGCAAATTGTGCCTGCATCTCCCTTCTCAGAGTAAAAGAAGTAAACAGATACAATCATTTTCTGAGCAAGCTAGACTCAGTATGGTCCAAGCAAAAAGTTACTTTATTCTCTCTCCCACTACTCATTTCAAATGTCATCTTTCCACCTGTTCTTTACTGACTTTGGATGACATTTAATTATCAGTCATCAAAGCCTGTCTGGTCACTTTCAGTAAATGTAACCCTACCCTGATACCCATTGTAGTGAAACAGTGAGCTCTGGGCACGCTGGGGACACAGAGCACTTACAGGCTTCCTGACTGGGGTGGGAGGGGGGAATTGAAACAAGTTGTGTTCAAAGGTCGGGGATTAGAATAGCTTATAATCAACAACAAACATTGATTAAATTAGACTTCTTATAACAGCAACACTAGAAGCAAAAACACAATGGAATAATAGCTTCAAAATATTGAAAGAAAGCAATTTCCAACATAGAATTCTACACACAACCAAATATCGGTCAAATTGCAAGAAGAGATTAAGGATATTTTCAGACACGCAAGGTACCAAAAATGTCTCTTTCAGTACTACTTCTGGATGTGAATCATCAACATGAGGGAATAAACTATAGAAAAGGACGTTGTAGACCACAGGTGGCAAACACAAGGCCCGCGGGCCAAATCCGGCCCTCCACCTTGTTTTATCCAACCTGGCACCTTGTTTCTACCCGGCGGCAGCACTGATCTTTCACTTAACTGTTAAGGAGTATTACATTTATACAGTCTTAAAATTACATTTGGCCCTTTGAAGGCAACCATGAGGCTGATGTGGCCCCTGGTGAAAATGAGTTTGACATGAGTTTGACTATGTCTATGACCTAGACTATAGGAAAGAAGATAAGGACTTTCCCAAAATGATGGCAAGGAGAGAGAGCAGTGTGACAGCTAGGCCCTGACACACAGAAGGTATCAGTCGGGCCAGGCTACGGGAATGCCACTCAAGAGACGTGAGGACTAGGGTTCCCAAGATGCCTTCTGCTCTTGGATCGTGTTTTTATCCTGAAAATGCCTGCGTGAGCACAGCCCAGACTCCTCCCAGTACCTGGTCAGCCAGCATCCTGCCGCCCAGAAGCTGCTGTCCTCTCTCTGTGCCCTGTCATATCCTTCAACTGAGAATCCTCATTTCACCCCAGAGACGTTCTTCACTGACCTACTTCCCCAAGTCCAGATGAGAACTGGACTTGGCCACAGGGAACCCGGAAGCAGAAAACACAGAGCTGCCTATTCTCCCGAGAGAATTTCTACCAGGTGGCCAGTGCCTGGGCCATGTCACAGACCCGCTGAGGAGCTGACCCCAGGCCCATGTCACAGCCTTTCCCACTTCTTTCCACACATGACTCTGACAGGACTCACAGAAGCTGAAGCCATCCTAGCTCAGGGAAACCATTCCACGTACTTTTCTCCCTAGAGGTGTTCTCTAACAGTGGTACCACTAATGTCTTTTCCTTACATAGCTACACATGTTTGCTTCTGAATTTTTACATCAATCATTCACCACAAATCATTTATATGTAAGAAGTAATAAAATGATAAAATATTTGAGAAAGATAGAAGGAAAAGACAAAGAGAAATTCTATTTGTAAAGAACATCAGAACCATGGGTACAGCTTTATGAAATAGTGCATTGATATTTAAATGATGTGCGTAGTTCTATTGAAACTGCATATAGTTATGAAAGTATATGACCTAGGCCTAGAAGATGGTGTTTGAAAAATCAAGAGTTTCATAAGAAGGGTAGGATTATTGCTGATCGCACTGGTGATTCTTTAAATTGGTGGTTTTATAATTTTCACAGTTAGGAAAACAGTACAGATGTATCTGTTGCTCTATAAATAGCCACAATAGCTGTGAACTGCACCAGCATATGCTTTTAAGATGTCCCCAAAAGCTGGTGCCATCGCATGCATTTATACCTACTGTCCCCATATGCCCTCCTGCCATTCTCTCTTTAATCCACTGTACCACCGAGATGGCTTTTCTTAAGGTCACCATCTGCCACATTCCAATGCCTAATTTTCAGTCCTCATCGGATATAGCTCATCAGCGCTGTTTGGCACAGTTCACCACTCCTTTGTATGCTAATGCTTAGCTGTAAATATTTCAATATGTAGCTCTAAAATAGAATACCACATAAGTAGCGATGTAACATAAATGATAACAATCACATCTACAATGATAAACAGTAATTTCTCAATATCATCAAGTATCTTGTCGGTGTTCCAATTGCCTCATAAATGTGATTATTTTTCAGTTTGGTTGAGCCAGGATCTAAATAAAGTCCACCCATGATTGGTCAGTGTATCTTTAAAGCGCTTTTAAATCTGTGTGTCCCCACTCCTTCTTTTTTCTTCCTATGCAATATTTTTATTGAATAAACAGAATAGTCCCCCAATGCCCCCTTTCTTTTCAAAACACATTTCTTGGTTTCTGAGACACAACTTTCTCTTGGCTCCTCCTACCTCACTAGCCACGCCCTCAGTCTCTGTCTGTGGCACTCCCAGATCATCCTGACCCGAACACAGGCATGTTCAGGGTTCAGTCCTTGGCTTTCTTTCTTCCTCACCTACACGGATCCCAAGCAATCTCATCCAGTCCAATGGCTTTAAAGATCATCCGAATGGTGATGATTCTCAGGCACTCTTACCATCTGGTTATTTGCCATCTACAACTGCTTATCTAATAGACATCTCCAACTTACAGTCTCCCAAATTGGACTCTTAATTGTCCCTCCCACCCAAACCTGCTCCTCCCACCAACTTTCACCCCCAAAGTAAATGAATGACAACTCAATCTTTTTATGAGGCCACAATCGTGATTCTCCTTAAGCCTCCTCTTCTCACACTCCCTTCTATTCCATCAGCAAATTCGTCACCTTCACACAAGCTGACCACCAAGTCCGACTTCCATCACTAGGATCTGAATTACTATCATCTCTTACTTGGATTATTGAAACTGCCACCTAATTGGTTTCCCTGATTCTACCCCTCCTTCCTGTCAGTTTATCCTATTCAAAGACTCGCCATCTTCTTCAGGGTAAAAGCCAAAGTCCTCACAACTCCTCTACGGTCCTCCAGGACCTGGCCCCAGCCCCCGACCTCTGACCCTACCTTCCTGCCTTTCCCCATCCACATCGCCTCACCGCCCAGCCTCTCTGCTGTTTCTCGGATGTGTCACACACACTTTGATCTCAGGAATTTATGTTTTCTGTTCCCTGAAACACTCTTCCACCATTTGCACACATGGCTTATCATCTCCCTTTCTTCTGGTTTGGTTTAAATGTCTATTAAATGATGCCTACTCTAAGCTCCCTAACCCTTTTACTCTTATGTATCTTCCAACACACACCCTTCTCTTTTTCTTCATAGCTAATTTGTTTGTCTATGAGACTGGAAACTCAAGAAGCTATTTTGTTCATTGCTGTATCTTCAGTGCCTGAAACACCACCTAACATGAGGCAGGTGTCCGATGACGATTTGCTGGATGAATGGGTAAATATAAGAATGCACATGTTAGAACTACAGGAAATGTGGTCCTTCAGATGTCACTACTGAGTACCTTGAAGGCTTCAGAGGGGAAAAGAAGAAACAAAAGGAGTTAGGGGATTTTTTTACATGAAAATCTTACCTTGCTCTCCCCCTGACAGTAGTCAGAGGTGGGCAAGGAAAAACGGTACCAGAACTGGCGGTGCCATCTGCTTCACCTCTAAATTCAAGGTCCTGCAGATGTCTTTAAAGATGGACTTCATCTATCTCATCTAAGCCATAGGATTTTAACTGATGTTGATAAAACATTAGACAGCTTTGACTTCCCATAAAGTGTTGAAGTTTGGAAAACTCGATTCAATGGCAATTGGACTAAATGCTATCGGAGAATTGGAGATTGTGAAGGGAGGAAAGGAGATACGAAGACAGTTCTCTTCCCATTCAATGACTAACCCCTCGGAGAACTTACTTCTCATTGAGAAACTCACTCTTCTCCATTTCTGGCTCACTTTACTATTTTAACTGAAAGACAATGCCTACAGGAGTAAGAGGCCGTTTTATTCTTTATGGACTCTAAAAGTATCTTCGTTTGTGATAGAAATGATAGATGCTGAAATATGTTGTCATCGTTAGAAGTTCCTGCTTTGGTACCCAGTACAGCTGCAAGAAGGAATGTTACTCTCCACAGAATCTAGAGAAAGAAGACAAAAGGTTTGAGAGCGGGCATGGAAAGGAGAAAGCCGTGTCCAGTTTCCTTTCCTGGTCTTCTTTACCCATTCTTCTTCCCTCTCTGGCAGTGTATGCACACATGCACACACACGAACACAGTCTGTGGGAAAAGCAGTCTCGGCCTCCTCCTTCTAAAGGGAGGAGGCTGTCGCAGAGGCATTATGATGCAATGACTGCCATGCGAAGGACACTGGTAACATTATGAGGTCAGAATTGCACTGAAATATTCACCCACGTCACATGCACTAAGCCTCAGTCAGGTTCCTCCCTGCCAGCAGCCTAGCTGCACCTCATACCCCTACCCACAGAATGGGATTTGAAGATCAAAGGAATGAGACCTAGGGTGACAACTGCGACAGCAGGAAGGCAGTGTGACAACCTGGAGGGTTTCCACGTTGACAAATTTATGTTATTTTTTCCTGTGCAGAAATAAAAATTCCCTGCATCCCAATGGATATCGGGGAGGAAAAGATTCTTGATGCTGCAATTCAGTTGAAAAGTTTCAAGATATCCCTATATGGGTTTGAAAAACTGGTTGAACGTGTAGCAGCCCAGAAAAGAGACGAAAGAGCAGGCTTGTTTGTCCCAAAAGAAGGTAAGAGCAGCAATGAAAGGCAGTCCAGTTGGCTCTGCTGATTAGAACAGGGAGATGTTTTAAGCCATCAGAGAGAAGTGACATAGCTTAAAAGCAAAGACACTTAATAGGGAGCCTGGGTCCTCATTCAAACTCAAAACAGCTAAGTGGTCTTGGGGGAGTTGTTTTTCTTTTTCCCACTTGTCTGAACTTTAATTGTCTCAAGTGTAAAATCGGGGGGTTGGATTAAATGACATCTAAGGGTTCTTCTGCAGGAGATATCATTTCATGGCTAACTGGTCGACCTGGGACTTGGCAGTCCATGACAGCCACCCTGCCTTCTCCCTCCCAGCCAGCAAGTTTGTGTTCATCGGCCTCTGCCTGAACACTCTTGTCTCACATCCCACATGGTGACTACCTTTTGCTTCTCAGGTCTCAGTTTAATCTTTTCTCCATGCTTTTAGGGAGAGCTTCCCTGAGGCCCACCCCATGCACCAACACTATCTAATGCTATCAACACTATCACACTCCATTTCACAGATCCCTCTTGGTTTCCTTCCTGCCACTTATCACACTACACGTAATGAGTTTTACTTTGTTACTAGGGTATGACATACGTACAGTGAAGCCCATAAAATTCACTAATCAGAAGTATAAAGCTCAATAAATTTGGACCTTGCTAAACAAACCCTAGCTACCCACCAGATTGAAACAAAGAACATCTCTTCCATCCCAGGAAGCTTCTTCATGTGCTTTTCAACTTAACACAGAGAGCCAGTCATCTAATATCTCTATTGCTAGTGGTCTTCCTGTCACAGACTGCAGATATTTATTTGGTCTTTCCCATTCTTTTTTTTTCTCCCACTAGAATGTGAATTTCCTGAAAATGGGATCTATCTAGTTCTCTTTTCCCAGTCCAGTGTCTAGCCCAGTTCTGACATATTACAAGTGCTTAACATATTTTTGTGTCTAATGCCTTCTTGTTCTTGACTTGGTAGCCATACCTCAGTGAATCATCAAGTTAGGCAAAATCTATATTCCAAAAATGGCATATGTGTGGGTTTTGTGTGTGTTTATGCACTTACAATGTTGAAGAACCAATCAAGAATTGCTCTTTGCTCACTCAAGATGAACTCTAGCAGAGACTCCTGATGGGTAAAACTTTTAACAATTAGAAAGAAGTAACTCACTTTTTTATCTTTGTATTCCTGAACAAAAATCCTAAAACAGTTGCAACAAAAGCTACAGAGGAGGTACTAAACACCAAAGTAAACTATTTTCTTCTGACTTTAGCCAAGTCCCTCATTATTTTCCCTCAATGGGGAAAAAAATCTCTAAAATGCAGAAGAGTCTGGCTTTTGTAAGTTAAAATGATATAAGCTAGCAAACAGAAAAGACAGCTGGCTCTGGCCAGTGTGGCTCAGTTGGTTGGAGCATCATCCTGTAGACCAAAAGGTTTTGGATTCGACCCCAGCTGATGCATACACACGCAGCAACCAATTGATGTTTCTCTCTCACATTGATGTTTCTCTCTTCCTTCCTCTCTCTCTCTCAAATCAATAAACTTATTTTCAAAATTCTCTTCATAAAAAAAGAATGAGAAGACAGCTGTCAAATGCAAAATAGTTCTTGGGATTTTATGGCCATGTTTTTGCACTTTGTTACAATGCAGATATGATTGATTACGAGAAGTTCTACGGAGCAGTGCAAGAACTCTTTGGTTCAGAAGTGAAGAACCAAGATGTGAAATACTTTTACAGGAAACTCTGCCACAACCCTGATGCACCTACAGACTGGTGTGAGGTAGTCACTTTTTATGTTCAAATGCATGCATTGTTTTTCTTTGTTTAGAATACACAATTAAAACAAAGTGTTACTCCTACAGGGGGACATGCACAATGTGGTGGCATGTTTAAATGCCTATGCCCCCCAGAGGTGTCCACTGCCCATCGTTGAAAGTGGGCAAACCAGATGGATGTTTAACTGTATTATTAACAAGTAACTCCTAATACCTCTAGGCCAAGTTGCCAATTGAATGAACTATACAGGCTATTAACCACAACCAAGATCTTAATGGTCTTCTTTACATCCTAAATGAAATACTCCTTTTCAATAACATCAATGTACACCAATTCCAGTGTATCCAAGTTCTCAGTATTAGAGAAGAAAAGGGTGATGATTGACCACCTCTTCCATTTTCTGAGTGATGTCCTCACTGGCACAGCATTGATATAATTCCCGTGTTCTTGGGAGAACATGTAGAAGAAGCAAGTTTGGTTGTTAAGTGGATGATGGAAAGGGAGACAAAGTGCCTTGTCTCCTCGTCATTTAAAAAGGCTAAATAACACCGAGTTGAATGAAGATAAAATGTCCAGGAATTATAGGCCACTATTACTTATGAATATAAATGCTTAAGTTTTAAATGAAATTTTAACCAGTTGAACCCAGCAGTGCATTACAAAGTCATTTCTGGAGTACCAGGTTCATGCACCAAAAATCATGAATTCTGATTACCTAGCTATTTTTTTTTTGTTCCTCCCTTTTCTTCTTCCTTTCATGACATGATCCTGTTAAATTTCATGAGTCCCTATAAATCATATGCAAGTTTAATCGAAAACCTTGGCTGACCATCTGACACATTGTATGTATTTGAAGAATAAGTTGAGTTTTGAAAAAAATAATGCAGAAAGGTCCCTCTTTTATTTTTCTAGCACTTTCCTCACAAACTATCTGTGCCAAGGCTCCTAAGAGGCATTTCTATTTCCAGTTGGGTGACCTAACCTTTCTGGGCTTCAGATCCATCGTCAGTAAAATGGAAATGCATTACTGGAAGACTAACTTCATTTTAGTATGATTTAACTGCTGCTTTTTATCAGCCAATAGTAATCTTATCAGGTAATAAGAAGTAGGTCGACTCTTCTAAAGTCAGGCACAAAGGTACAAACCTGATTCTGAGTATAAATCTCTTTATTGTAGCAATGCCACAAAAAGGTGCACTTTCTTTTTCTAGGTTTTAGGTACAAATGCACTTGGGAAAATTGATATTTATAGAATAAGGCAACCTGAGAACTCAACTAAAACATCACCTAGACCTGCCCCTTTCATTTATAGTGAGAAAAATTAGATGTAAAGAGATCCAAAGAAATGTGACTGTCTCAAATTTATGAAGCTAGTCAGTGGAAAGTTCTGGTACAGATACAATATAGTGTTGCTACAAGTCCACGTTAGTCTAGTTTCCAGTGGGAAATTCATGAAAACACTCACATTAATTCAAAGAGGGCCTCCTTGGCATACAACACCATGGGGGATGCCTATAACTGTGTGTCCCCAAAAGAGAATTTCAAGTGAATTAGCATAACTCTAAAACTATATTTGATCCAGGGTTAAAAACAAGTTCATAAGGTTTTGGTTCCCTTCTACCAGCTTTTCATTTTCTCATAGTGTTCTACATTGAACAGGTGTTCCTTATGTAATCCCCCAAAAAAGTGTACTAAAAAAATGAACTGCTTAATAGTCATAAAATCTTACTATTACTAGTTAAATCATTAATAGTCATAAAATGCTCCAAGCATGTCACAAGTACAATTACTAGACTGAACTTTTAACTATTGAAAGAGAAATTTGAGATCCTTGAGGCTATAGACCATCACAGAAAATGTTTAAAAACATTGTTTGAAACATTTTCTTCCAGTGTAAAACTTTAGTTGTCTTGTACAAAGGAGTATATCTGGCATAATATCCCGTACATTTTTCCTCAAGACATTTGAGCAATTTGATGTTTTCCGTGTCCTTTGGAAGTTATTTCTGGTAAGCCTTGTATCTTTGTGTTATTACAAGTAGAAGTAGCAATTTATTATTTTCATCAGAGTAGATGCCTCACAGGATGGCACCTACTTACAGGTAGATGAGACTATAAAATGCACGTGTGACAGATTGCATGGCCGATGGGCTGCCTGGACAGGCAGCAAGGTGCCCAGTGGGCAGTTTACGCCTGAGCTCCATCTCCTGTATTGTCCCTACAAAATGGGGAATCATATTCACTCAAATGCTGAGATCATTTGAGTTCCAACCTGGCACTTGGTGCACCCTAAGTACTTCCTAATCTTCCTAGTTACTAAATAGTCTAATCGTGCACTTCCTCATTCAGTTCTTACACCAGAGCACATAGTTCTGGTTATTATCAAATATCCTCACTTTACAGATGGGGAGAACTCAGACACAGAGAAATGAATGACCATGCCTGGGGTCATGTGACTTGCGGGCAGTAGAACCAGTATTGGACCCAGGCCCAAGTTAAAAGCTCCCAACATCACCTTAAACAAGACAGTGCTCCTAGATTTCTTCCCACATCTGTCCTGAACACTTAACAGATACTGTGTCACCATCTCCACGAAAACTGCACGAAAGTACAAATCAAGTTGAATGACAGTCAGTAACATGCTTTTTTAAAATATAGGTACTGTAGACACATAGAGAACATTATGTCCAACTAGGGACAACTTGTGTGGTGTGGAGTTCTCCCATCTTGAGAAACATGCATATTTAGTAGCACAAACATAATCATCATCCTCATCATCATTTCCCAATCTTTTGAAGATTTATTATCTGTGGTTAAATTGGTTGTTGACATTGGTCAATGTTTGGCTGTAGTTTGCTCAAATCATGTAAATTGTACTGAATTGCATTTATAAAATGAAGACGTGACAGGCAGAATTGTAAAGGTGCACCCTTCCAAGTACCAATTGGGTTACTGCTGAGAAGGGACTTTTGCAGATGTCGTCAAGGCCTAATCAGCTGACCTTAAAGTAGAGAGATGATCCTGGGTTATCTGGGTGGCCCCAGCGTGGCCACGTGAGTCCTCAACATCACAAGAGGAAGGGGGAAGTGAGGCGCCAAGTGGGATGGGGATTTGCAGCACCATTGGCTGGTACTGAGATGGAGGGCCCATGTGTTCGAACTGACAGCCAGCCAGGAAGCAGAGAGCTCGGGCGAACGACCAGAATGACCTTGGAAGCAGATTTTCCCCAAATCTTTGGTAAAAAAACCATATTTCCACTGACAGCTTGATTTTAGCCCAATGAGACACATTTTGGCACTTGTAACCTGCGGAACTGGTGAGCTATTGTAATACAAGGGGTGTTGTTTTAAGCCACTGTGTGATCATTTGTTTCAGTAGCAATAGAAAGCTAACGCAGAGGGGCTAACACAGTGTCCAAGTTCAGAAAGACCGTCTGCTGTAACAACCCGTGAAAACCAAAATGTAGCTGAGAGAGGAATCCAAACTCCATAGCAATGGAAGGAGGAACAACGCTTGCAGAAGGAGGAGGGAGAAAAGCAGGAGAAAGCGCAAGGATTAGCTGTGGTAGCTGTTGGAAGGATCGCTGTATCGCTGGTTTCGAGACGGTAGAGATTTGAATGTGCTGAAGGCAAAAGGCAGCGCAGCGGGAGGGAGAGACAGAAGAAAGATCCTGAGGGGGAAGGAGATGAGCTCTGACCAGATGCAAGGGGACGGGATGCAGGGAACAGAAGAGGGCTCGTCTGGGGAAGGGGAAACACATCTTCCTTTGAAAGGGAAGGAGGTAAGAACGGGTGAATCCCAAACCAGGCTGGTGTATAAGAGGGTGGCCAGAAGAGCTGAGGACGCTCTTGTCTGGTGGCTTCTACTGACCTTGGAAGTCAGAGGTGTGTCAAATGCTGAGTGACAAAAAAGGTGGAATCCCGTATCCATGAGAGTGGAGGTTTGACCTTGTTTCTGTGGGCAATAGACTCAGTCACCTAGGGAAGCAAGGGACGGTGGCCGGGTGGCAGTCACAGTGGCGTGGGTCAAGGCACAGAGGCAGTCGTATTTCCCCAGCAGTGGGGCGTCTTTCCAGGCCAATGCAGTGATACAAAGGGATGGAAGATTGCAGAAATCAGTGACCGAGGTGGCTGACCACCAATTCTAACCGGGGTAAGAAACGAAGCAAAAGCCTAGGGATCTGATGGATTTGGAGGAGCAGGGACTGGTTGCCCTCTCGGTTCTGATTGGCTGGGGAAGTCATACAGATCTTTCCCAGGGAGGGTTCACACACCATCAGCCTATCACAGAGCCCGCCTGATTTTACATGTGTTAGCTCATTGAAAAATCATTTGTAAAATTCAAGGCTCTGTCCTTTTATTCTTCCAATAAAGAACTTGAGACTTACTGAGGTGAAGGAATTTGTCCAAGTTCTGAGTACCGACTAGTTACGCAGCCTGAACTCAGACATCAGACGGTCTGATTGCACAGTGCATGCCCTTTGCCGTGAGGCTATATTGTACGCAGCGCTAAGGTGCCAATCAATAGTCGATACTGCATCAGTGAAAGATGACGAGGATGGACTCTGCAGTGTCCAAAGCTTCCTGTCCACTCCAACATAGATTTATTGGAAACACCCTTTTTCTCTTTTCCTCAATCCGTCAGAGGAATCAGATGCTAAATCCAGAAGTCTGGTACCCATGGAAAGTGAGCAGTGATTACTAAAAAGGTGATCATGGTAAGGTTTTATTGAGTGCTATTTTCGCTGAATGATATTGGCCTTCCCAGCAAATGAAATCTAAGTGTGGGAGATGTCTAGGGCGGTCGTGGTGTGTTGTGAGGTTTGGAAGTCGGGGGGTGTAGAGGAGGAGGTAGCAACGTGTGTGAAGCGACTAAAGGCACATATGTTAACATAGCATGAAGCCATCAAGCACCAAAGTAAACATTATTAAAACAAACGGACATACAGCTAATTTTGATTTATGTTCAGGAGAGTCATTTTGTGAGTGGATCCTTCCTATCCCAAGTGTGGCCTGTCCTGGGAGCTTGTTAGAAATGCAGACTGCCAGGCCCCGCCCTGGACGTTCCAAATGAGAACCTGCATTTTCACAGGCTTCCACTGATTCGTGTTTATACTACTGTTTCAGAAGAACTCTGCAGTTCATTCTGTCTACTCATTAACAAGCACCAACCAGTCTCGAGTTTATGAGAAATACTGTTATTAACTTATAAGAATTTTATTTCTGCTTATTCATAAGACAATTGAACATCTATTATAAGCTGTACAGCCTCTTGAATTCCAAAATTCATCCTAGGAGGGATAAAAAATCTTTCCCAGGAAGATTTATGGAAAATGGGTAGGAAAAGTCATTTGAGAGTGACCAAAGTCAAGGTCAAGAGTCTCAGCGGGGACCCTGTCTGATGAAGGCTGATCTGATTGCCAACCAAGGGCCTGCTCCCAACAGCACTCTCAGTCTGAGCAAGGACGCCAGCCCAGCCCATCCACCGGAAAGCAAAGTCAGTGTCTGTTTAAAAATCCTGCATCATCAGCACCCAGTGTGTTAGTGCACCGCACGGCCTTCTCCTCATAAGGGGACCCCCTGACACCCAGAAATTTTGATGGTCAATTCAAGACTTTAAATCCAAACAACATCCGACCTGTTCCTCCACTGGCAATTCCGAAATATCACTCATGTGTGTTATATGTGTTGTTTGGGATTTTAGATCTTCGGATATTTCTCCTCTGAAGATTCTCTCACTTCCCAGATGAACGAAGAAAATCTGGTTTTCCTCGTTTCTAGAAAACAGCGAGTTGTCATTTCAGGTGATACTGTTGATTTCCCTTCCAAACTAATAGAGGTTTTGGTATTTTCTTGAAAATCAATGTTGGGAATATATAACATGTCCGTAGAGTGACTTTTCCTTTCGTTCACTTGACCAGCGGCAGTTTTATATGCACTCTCAGAAGAGACAGCACCTGCAGACGAGCTCGATGCACTGTCTCTGCTCTAAAGGACACTGTATGGGGTGTGGGCGTGGGGGATCACATTCTACCGAGGGGGCACCGAGCTCAAGTTAAAATTCTCCACTCTGGCACCTCAGTAACGCACATTCCAATACCAGACAGAGCCACATTTCTTTTCCTATATTCTTCAAATTGAATGTTCAAGTTTTCACTAATTAGAACTCATTGCCAAAATCTCATCCCCGATGATCTCATGGAGGTTTAACCCTAGATGTGACACCAGGCATTTGGGCCAATCACACAGGGGTGGTGTCTCCCGTGAAGAAGTCTCCAGTTGGCACGCCGGTTACTTTAAAGTCTGGGCCTGGGACCAGCAAGCCCCATCCCTCTGCACTGCTGACGCTGGGCTATCCTTCCGTTCTCCCTCACGAAAGAGGGAGGTCCAGGGAGAAGAAAGGCAAGCCCTGGAATCCGCCCTTATTCTCTAGCGCTTCACTCCAAATTCGGAAACAAAGCACCACTGGTCTTTGCTCCAATCTGCTCTTCCTTTAAAAAGCACCTGATCTTATTTCCGCCCTTTGTGACCCAAGCCCACCCGTGTCCTGGACCCTTCCTTAGCCCAGCCGAGGGCCTCCCCAGAGCCCAAGCTCTGGCCACGGAACGCTCATCACAGAACAGAAGCAAGGGGACTATTCCCGCTGCCCCTGCCCCTTCGCTGAGGAAGGGCTCACGAGCAGGGGCACGTGCTGCTGGCATCCCAAGTTAGAACTTTGGAAACATCTTTCTAGATGGCAATTAAGTTCTGTAGTTCATTTATTCACTCAACAAACATGTGTTAAGGTCTACCACGGGAGGCAGGTAGCTTTCTAAGTGCTGGGGACATGGCAGTGAGAGAACAATCATAAATCATAAATCCTGACCTCATGAAATTTACTTCTAATGAAAAGATATAGATAATTTGAAACTATCGAATAAGAAATATGTATAATAGGTCAGATGGTATTAAGTGGTACAGACAAAAAATTAAGTAAGCAGGCTGTGGAAAAAGAAGTCAGCCTGGAGATGGGACCATGGCGTGGTGTTTTAAGTAAGGCAGTCAGGGAAGACCATGCTGGGAAGGTGATTTAACGGCCTGGAGTGAATGAGAGACAAACCATACCCTTCAGGTAGGAGTGCAGGAGGCGGAGATGCCAGGGAGTATGGGCACCCACGTCTGGGGCCTTGTGAGCATGTCGAAGTCTTCAGAAGAGCTGTAGGAGGCCTGCAGACAGAAGGAGGCAGGATCTGAGTTCTATTTCAAATGTTCATTCTGGCTTCTGGGTCGAAAACAGTCTATAGTGGGGCAAGGCCAGACACAGAGAGATGGGAGGTGGGTTGGCGAGAGAATGTGCTCTCAGCCTTTTTTCCGTTCTTGATCCCCGAAGAAGCCTTGTAGGCCTTTTTCTCCTTGGGGGCCCCTCCAGTTCCCCCCCGCCATGCCCATGGGATTGTAAGACCTCAGATATACTGCCTGACTGTTTCTGTGCTGCCGGATGTCAGTGTTACACACGGAAAGAGTGGGATCCATGCACACACACCCCAGCACCGACCTGCACCCTCTTGGGGACGGTATTTTCTCTGCTGAAAAAGAGGTGGTTGCTCTTTCCACAAACCTAACAGCTGACTTTCAGGATCTTTACTGCTGGGAGCTGAACTGAATGTTATACCGTCACCAGGTAGTAGGAGGCGGGATGTGATTAAGAGCATCGTCAAGATCCCGCAGCTGGATTTACTGATTGCAGCTTCTCAGAGAGGACTAATAACCGTCTTCAACAACCAGGTAATTCCAACCCTTGGACTCCTCCCGCCCTCTCCCTTCCTCCCTCCCTCCC